>CAXKVY010010887.1:0-23680 GCA_964058915.1 Tetropium fuscum | reverse complement strand
TAGAATTATATCACCACCCTGTATAATACCGTTGGAATGGAGATTAAAATATACCGGGTCATAGAAAAAATATTATTTTTTATTTTCATATGCTCAAAACCGATTGAAATTCCGCCTACTACTATTAAAGTTACAAGTTAGTATAAAAATGGACAATTTTGCATTAGCCGAGGCTATGGATGAACAGTTTATATGCTTAATAATTTTATATATCAATACGTTCACCCTTATTTATTTCCATGAGTTCAATACTATTTAATTAAAATAAGTACTTCCAGAAATTAATCCGAGCTCTGTTTTAAGTAGGAAAGAGTACATAACAAATATTAATAAACTTTTCATTATATGGCATGTTAATATTTGCTTAAATATAGAAATTTGCTTTCACAATATTAATAAAGTTATTTGTATGCGGTAGCGTAAAAAATTGCTAGTTACTAACTGGCAACATTAATAAAATAACAAATGAACTATAATAGCTGGTGGACCTCACTGTGTATTTCCCGTGCCACTAAATAGTAAGAGTAGTAATTTTACAAATTGAATTCTGTTAATAAGCTTAAAATAAAATCAATCACAGATTTTTTTCTAGATTTGCTAATTTGCTAATTAAAGATTTGCTAATTAAAGGGTAACATTCCAGTAGTATTTAATAAGTTAACGTTATTACACAAAACAATTATTTACAGTAAGAAGATTTTTAAGTTTGTTAAGTTTTCTACAATAAGAAGTCTCTAATTATAAATGACAATTCAGACCGTCGCGTTTTATAATTTTAATTTTAAATTCGTAACCTTAAAATTAAAGGAAAAAGTAATTTCTGGTGAATTATTACATCAAAAACTTTGCTTCTTAGTATATTACTTGCAAACTAACTTTTATTGTTATAACGTAGCTCAGAAAAGGTTCCTTGCATAGGCGCAAAAACCCAACAAACTCGAACATATACTAAAATATTTTAGCATACATAACTCCATTTCAAACTACGTCCAACTTTACAGTTTTATTTTGAGGGCGTAAATTCCGTTTTAGTTTTACTTAATATACGGGCAGAAGTAGGAGAAAGTACGCTTGAACTACAAACATATGGACTTTTACTTCGAAGTTAAGAAATTTAGAATCCCAACAAATATATATATATATATATATATATATATATATATATATATATATATATATATATATATATATATATATATATATATATATATATATATATATAGGGTGTAAATTTATGCGAAAGATTTAAAGGGGTGATTTTTTAAAAATTAAGGTAGGTCTTTCAGATAAATTGTTTTGCAAAACCCATTCCCCTCAAAGTTACAGCTCTTATTTTCTCCACTATGGAAGAATTTAGAAGAATGAAATTTGGCGAAAAACTTGCACTAATAAAATGGCAGTTTGGGACAATATTTTGTTACCCTGAGATATTCTTACAAGGGAATAAAAAACGCAAGCCCTATAATAGTTTTCTTCAGAACTTTTTAACGCGTCTATATTTCTTTAGTTAAAAATTTGATTTGCAAATATAGCTTCAGCAACTTCTTCTTCATCTGCAATTTTTTTGTTTGTCTCTTGAGTTTTTTTCGAGAAATTGATTGTTTGTCCACAAAGAATAAAATTATGTTCACATTGCCTTTCATATAAATTCACTGAGGGGTTGTTATTCGGTGAAACAGTCAAGTAGACTGTTGTCAAATAAAGTCATTATGACAAGTATTTAAGTCATTATGACATTTAAGTATAATTTTGTTAATTTATCGCAATTTTACAGTTAAAATAAATAGCTTGTTCAAATGGTGAACTATACAAATGCCGAGATGGCAGATATGCATTTTCTATATGGTCATCTATATTACCATTCTATATTACCTCATCATGGTATTATCACACGTATTCATCAACGTCTACGAGAAAATGGTATTTTTTTTAGCAGAACTGACGAGTGCGGACGTGATCGAGAAGTAAGAACCGTACCGCTACCTATTCTTAATTTAATAGAATCATTTCCTGAAACAAGTACAAGAAAAATTGCCGATACATTAAATATAAGCTATTCCGCGGTATTTAGGATGTTAAAAGAACAGCAGTATCCGTGCCATATCCAACGAGTACAAGCGCTCTTACCTCGAGACTTTCTACGTCGTCAATTTTTTTGTCAGTGGATAATAATTCAAATGATCACCCAAGTTTTTATATCGTATTATTTTGTTTACTTATGAGGCTAACTTTTCAAGGGAATCTATTAGAAATTTCCATAATAATTACATATGGGCTGAAGAAAATTCACACGAAATATTTGCAGCTACGTTTCAACAACAGTTTTCATTAAACGTGTGGCTTGGTGTCATTGATGATTATTAAATTGGCCCATATTTCCTTCCAATGAGATTAAATGGAGACGCATACTGCCATATCCTTGCTGAATAGTTGCAACTACTTCTTGAAGAGGTCCCTGTTCAAATTAGGCAAGAACTATGGTTCATGCACTATGGCGCTCCAGCCCATTTTAGTGCTGACGTTGTTTATCCAAATCGTTGGATAGGCCGAGCAGGCCCGCAGATTTAGGCCGCCCGATCTCTAGAATTAAATCCGTTGAATTTTTGCATTTGGGGTTTTCTTAAAAGGTTTTGTTGATTTATGCAGCTACCGTTGAAGATATAGATAATTCACTGCACTTTTAACATGCACTTTTAACATTTATTATAATTTTTGTGATTGATATTTTGATACCATTATTCTTAGTTTGTTACTGTTTTTTGTTATAAGAGTGCGCTTATTTATCATGTTATTGTGGTTTTGTGTAGTTTACAGTTTTTTTCAATTAAATAAAATTGTCATTATTTTATTAAAGTCCATTTATAGTAACTCTCTATAGATTAGAGAAAACAAGAACAATGACTCATAATAACTTTCTTTAACAACAGCTTGCTTGACAATTTCACCGAATTCGGTGAATTTATTTGAAAGGCAATGTGAGTATAATTTTATTTTCTTGTGAGCTAACAATCAATTTCTCGAAGAAAACTCAAGAGACAAAAAAGTTGCAGATTGAAGCCGTATTTGCATATAAAACTAGCCGTATTTTTAAATAAAGAAATGTCGATGCGTTAAAAAGTTCTGAAGAAAATTATTATATGGGTTGGCTTTTCTACCCCCTTGTAACAATATTTTAGGGTTACAAACATTTATTGATAAGTAGTAAGTAAAAAAAATTAAATGTAACCTTAAGACTTTATTGGCAATAAGTTAAGTCACATACAAGCGATACACTTTATCGCTTCAGTGGCTCACTATAAACTAGTGAGTCACTTACGTTTAAATTCTTGCATGTGCTTGTATTTTGCCCTATTTATTATTGTGAATAAACTTGTGCAAACAAATGGCTAAACAGGAGAAGTTGATATGGACACAAGAAATGCGCATATTCTGGGGATTTTGCCACAATGCTAAACGTGTTTTGTCTGTAAAAAACTGTTAAATACCGGGAAAGCCGTCTGCTTTATAAACGAGGACACATGGGACACGACAAACCGTAATGGATTTACAACCCCTTAAATACAACGGACTTAATCGCAATTCTCGCTAGCAATCATTTTCATTACACATGCGTTGACTACGAGTTACTGTTGTGACGAAAATAATTACCAGAGCGTGAAATTATTTTCCAAAAAAAGCAGCAATGAGTAATGAATGGATGATAAATATTGAAGCAAAACTGAGAGCACGAGTTGTATTCGGAGGACAATTCAATGAAACAAGAATGTTCATTTTGAAAGAAAATCAATTAGTACCTATATAATTAAATGCCAAGGGTGTTGATAATTTATTTGACGTTTATCTGAGGTAATTTCATATCTTGTCACGCGCTTCGTGCAATTTTCAAAACGAACCGGTTTGGTTTAACTACAATTCGCGAATTCGACTTCAAGTAATACAAAAAGATGCCATAAGTCAAATTGGGACCAGTTTCAGTAAAAATAGAATTCATATTTTTTTTTACGTTTAGCTGATACAAATATTATCACTTATAATATCACGAGAGCTTAAATTATTTACGGAAATTTGCTTAAAATATTCGTGCTCGGAAAAAAAATTTAGGAATAATTTACGCTCGTGTGGTATTCGGTAAGAAAATTTCACAGCCCATGTATAAGTCAAACTTGTCATTCTACTACAGCGCAATTTGTATTTTATGTTAAATTAAACTTTATAGAGAATAATAAATACAAATATTATACCTAGATATGTCGTATTAATAACAAGTACATTATATAGTGGTGGTAAAGAAAATAGATACGATGGCAATGTGGATAATATAATATATGTTTACCTTCTCAACTGTCAAATAATTTTCACTTATTTGTCACCTCGCTTCGAAAAAAATTCTAGAAAATTTTCAGGTTGCCATGGTAACGAGTCAAAATAAAGCATCTTATTGGTTTTAAACTAAAGGTGTGAAATTTTCGTAAGTAATATCAAAAGGGCATCTAATTTTTCCGAAAAAAATCTAAAAAACACGTTGACAACAAAATTCTTGTCCTTCACGAATGCATTTTGTTAAAATATTACTTGGCAACGATTTTTTCGATTTTTCTCACAGGAAAAATTAGATGCCCGAATGGTATTTGACAAGACTATTTCATGACTAACAGATTATTATGCATAGACATAGTTTACATAACATACACATAGCTTACAAAACATAGTAGGTATATGCATATATGGAGTAACGAAACAAAATACTGGAGTGTTTTTGTACCATCCACTTGATTGTTCTTTGTTCCATGATGGGTTTACTGTTAAGAATAATCTATCAGTTGTTATTCTAGATAAACGTGTAACCATTAGAATTAGTGTAACCATTTAAAATAAGGACTGGACAAAAGGTAGGGCTCTTCGTGTTAGGGATCAGCAATTTACTATCGGCTATTTTTTTTCTCCACCCTGGGCCGTTTTATTGAAGAGAGGATTAAATTCTACTTTTCCTTAAAAGTAGGATTTTTGCAAATCAGTTATTTTAAAAAATATGTAATTATGTTATCTACCTGTTTTAATCCCAGAATTATCCACTTTCTCTTTAAAATGATGAACTCTGCAATTGACTGCTTCTCCACCCCTGCAGGCAAGTTCTACTGAAGCGATATGGTAAAATTTTCGCTAGAGTCCCGCCGGAGTGTCTTCGTCCCATAATAAAACCATTGCGTAATATTCTTCCAATTTTAATGAAGCAGGGGCTCGAATTCCTTTTATTGGCGCACATCTGCAAATTTCTTTGTTTCGCATTACGAGCTTCCCTACTACTCGTAGACTTAAAGATAATATCTTTATATGGAACAAAAATTATTTTCCACTTCATAAAATACATATCTTGCATTTTTTTTTGCAACGATGTTCCACATTGTCTTTACATTCAGTTCTTTGTAATTTTCACCGTTTTCTTTCTTCATATTCCACGCCCAATCTTTCAGGATTAGGTTTAGTTGTTCTAAACTTGTAGTTTCCAAAAGCTCGTATTTCTTTGCCTTGCAGAATTCCGTAAACTGTTTCAATATTGACGTATGGGTTTTAACGGTATTGGGTTTTAACGGTACACTTTTCTCAATCGCCAGATCAATATTAGTCATAGAATCACTTCCAAAGAGACTCATTTTCACTACATAAGCTGACTAGCACTGTTTAAAAACAATATTACAAAATTTATTGACAATAAAATCAATAAAAAAAATAAAATCAAAAAAACTGTTTAGCGTCGTTTTCTGGTGTCCTAGGAGACCATAATACTTGTTATCAAAGGTATTGTAATTTTTGGTGACAACAGATGTCGAGTTGAGCCGCGGGTAAACTCGAAAAACTGCTGACAGGTGCTGTCATACAGTTTTTCCATCTAGAAACCATTTGTAATTCAAAATTTGGCATTTGTGATTGGTGGAAATTAAGATGGGGGAAATAGTCACTGTAATATATGCTACTGCATAAGCTGCATTGGTAAAAACATGCAATACTGCATTGGTAAAAAACGTTGAGTTGAAGTGTTACTGTAAAATGTTATTGCGTAGGATAAATTATATTGGTAAAAAACGTTGTTGATTTGCCAATAAAAGATCTAAAGAGTATATCGATGGCTTTTTACGATATTTTTGGCGATATCGATGGCTTTCAACGGATACAATTACAAAATCATCTAAAGATACAAACGAAAGTCACCAAACAAGGATGCTTGAGGTTTAAACCTCTTTAGTTTAGTCACATATATGAATTCCCTTTATGCAAAAGCTTAATATATATTCAAATTCTATGCACATATCAAGCATGACTGGTTCAAAATTAGAAAAGTTTATCTGCGTAGCGAGACAAGAAGTCATAAGTAATCAATATTGAAAAAGTTTGCTTATACCGATGTCATACGGTTTGACATAAATTACTATGCTGGCAACTTTGTCCTTTCTCTAATCCTTATCTAGAAAAGCTGAACGATTTAAATCAAATGTCCTCTTAAAACAAAGTTTTTCAGCATTGTTATCTCTTGTCAAACTAGGGCTCCTCAACTTGGGAACGTATAATAATTACTTGTGGTAAAATTTACATTCAACAAGAATTATCTTAGTGATAACTAGTAAAACTAGTTACATATTATATATTAACATATTATATATTAAATTTAATTAATATTATCGAATTATATTATTATTATTATCTACGTATAACATGACTGATTTGTTATAAGATTATTCAAATCTTATAACTGGATCTGGATGGATTAATTAAATCAATTGATATTGATTTAATTGATTATTGATTTAATGAAGGAAATATCAGAAATAGGTTTTCGTCTTTTTCTTTCAAAGTGCATTCGCCATACATTACAAAAAACTACTTTGATGATTCACACAACTACGTCTGCTTTTGAATGCTATTCTCTGAACTCAATATTTTATTACTCTAATTACTAAAGACCGCCGAAAATTTACACAAAATTATAGTATATGAAAATTTTCGTACTTCCATATACTATATCCCAATCCAATCCCAATAGTAAACTAAACTAGGTATGGCAGTAGAAGACATAAGGTATATTGTATTTATAATTAAAGAAATTATTATAAAAAGAGAATTAGTAATCGTGGCGGCGTTTTACTTTACGACGTTTACGACAATAGAGGGTGAGAAAATCAAAACTATAGCCAAATTTTCCTCAGAACACCTATTTTTTTGCCTGCAAGTGTTTTCTCAATAGATTGAATACCAGCTTCATTTATATGCTAGAGATATGACCAATAGTTTTAAAGTTTCATTAACCGCTAAAATATTCTCATATAATGTATTAAAGTTTCTTGTAAATTTATCTTCCAACTGATTATAAAATGTTTGTCATTGTCAGTTTATTTTAGTGAGTGTGTCAGTTTTACCCATTTCAATGCTCACCTGGAAAAAATAAGAGGATTTAGTTTTACATGCTAACTTTATGTTTTTTGGATCGCGGACTCTGAATTTTTCACTCCCCACCAAAAAATTTCACCGGAAATATGTCCATTTTGAAAAAATCCGCTAAAAACGATTTTTTTTTCAAAATATCTCGATGTTAATTTTTATCTTAATGTGTATGTTAATTTTTAACTTGGCTTGAAATATACAAAAAAAATAAAAAAGGTTTTTAAATGTTTTTTGATAAATCAAACTAGATGACTCTGAGACGCAGCGCGGCACGTAGCGCAGTCATTGAAGGTCTTCCGCTCAGAATTCTTTGAACTTCACGTAAAATTAAGTGAGCAGTTAGGGAATGGCTCAATGAATAAAAGTGACATAACGCCTATGTGTGTTTTTACCCTGATAATGGATGCCACCCCTTCTCGGGGGTAGAAATTTTTCATTCAAAATAACCCCGGAAATGGATAATGGGATAAATTTCATGTGAAAAATGGTCAATAAAGTTTTTTCGATATATCGATAATTTTCGAGTTATTCGCGATTGAAAACGTTAAAATTGCATATTTTTGGGCGGTTTTTCGCGGATACCTCTCAAGACCAAAAATTAAGCTTGTAAGAAACCAAAGAGATTGTTTTTTTTGAATGCGCTAGATCCAAAATAAAGGGAGTTATGGCTCGTTGAGGAAGACTTTTTGTCTTGAACTTGGCTCGAGGTGTGCACTTTTAGGAGAAAACTTATAGAACAATTTTTGTAGTACTTGGGAAAGGCCTTTGAAATGAGCACTGTTACCTTAATATTGCGTTATAACTAAGAGAGATATGATGCAAAAAGGGTGGGAGGCTTAAATTTTTGAGAAAAAATGAGCTCTAAAACTCCAGTTATTCCCACCAGAATAGATATTGACCGTTATCACTTTACAAATTACCTTATTTTAGTATTACTCATGTAATTCAAAAGTTAAATGAGATGTGAATCCATAAAATGCTTAAACCTGTATTTTTCTACTTTTTTCACGAAGGGGTAGTTTTCACCCCTTAAAAGCAAAAAGTACAACTCGGGAATATGTCATTTTTGAGGTTAAGCGTAAGATGAGCATAATTCCAAATTTTCATGAAAATCTATGTAGGTTTAAATAATTGTTGAAAAAATATTTGTTTTGGGCCATTTTTTCAAAAATTGCGGTATTACCGGTAGGATATTTTGGTGAAAAGTGAAAAATTCGGAGTCAGCGATCCAAAAAACATAAGGTACCTAAGCTTATAAAACATATATAATATATTTTCATATATATTATAGATACATATATGTCCGTTATGCAAAACACTATTTTTTACTTGGATTGACAAAACTGGCTTTGAACAATGCTTCTATCTTTACCTTCACTTCACAATAATTATTTCCAAGTATTATACACAAAATTATTGGAGTTCATTAGCAGCGTCTACTCGTTCATGACTCTCGACTCGATTCGAATATTTTATAAATTATAACGTTTATTATATACGTGATTCTATAACTATGGATCCTGCTCTAAACTTAGTAAGTTTATGTTACACTCAGTTAAGTTCTAATAACCCGAAATTCATTGCCTTACACTATGACGACGCTATGAAAACTCAAACAGAAACAATTGGGACGTCACGCATATTGCTCTATAATTAATAGTGTAGACTGGATGATTATCGGTAACCAATAGTCAAACAGCTCAGCGAGTTCTGAATACTAATCAGCTTTTAGTACAATATTTAAGATAGAGCAAACAATATGCTATGAGACCTCGTATTGAGCAACGTAGCAAAAAGCTAAAAAAACTGAATACTGCAGAAATATGGATATTTTAGGTATATTTTATTTAAAATACCATTACGAATTTTTCAGTGGGAGAGGCTAATATAATTGCTTACTCGTGCGGCTAACGGCAACTTAATGAAACGAAAAATATGGGTGTTATAACATCACCCACAGCTTATATAGAAGGTCCTGTGTACCTTTCAACCCCGAGTTATAATTCGGATATCGACTGCCTACATAAATTATTCGGAAATAAACTTTCTTGTAAACTTTTCCCGTTTTCCTCGGGTACCGGACATCATTTGCTTTACTGCCAAAATAATCTTTTACGGCTTACGTATACTTCTATCTTTATAGCCTCTTGAGCTCTAATGCACTCTATATGGACTCCATCGAGGAAATAATAAAGTACGTAGTGAAATCGGTGAAGCACAATAAAATTCAGTTGGTGATATTTTTATTAATGATTTATTTTATTTAGTATCATTAGTGTAGGTATATAATTGCATGTATATAATGTACGAAACGCACCACTTTCCACGTTTGTTCTATATTATACTAATATTTTGATATTAATTTATATTAAATCTCATTTGATCCGTCACGTGATTTCGAAAATTGACCCCAGCGTCAAAATAATTTGCTGAATCTGAATTAAGAGCATTCTATCGAGGTCAAGATAGATATCAGGGTAGATATATAGATATTAGAGTCACGATATCTCGCAACTATCAGTGGGACAGAAATTTCCTCGAAGACTATTAAGGGATGATTCAGGGTTGGTTTTTACGTTTCAACGGATATTCTTCGACGATGAAAATCCTCCTATTTCTCGCCTCACCATACCATCGTTACTTTTATTTGCAAATGGTTACCAATAATTTGGGCTTTTTGTCATCATTAGCAGAAGTAGGTTTTACGTATTGTTTTATGTAACACGAGAGATTTTTCAGTGTTGATTTAGTTTTTAGAGATAATTTTCTATATTATAGGAAACGTTGTATATGGACACTTTTCCACTAAAAGGATTTAATCTCAGACATTTAATCATATTAACGATCTATGTAGCTAATTGTAGATAGTAGGCAAAATTATATAAGTATTGGCACCTTGGTAATTGTTTTCAGCAGTAATATACAGTGTGGAAACTATTAATAGAATCAATTCAGTAATTCCAAGGCAATAAATACGAAGCAAAAAAGCTGAAACTAGGTAAACTAATGATTTTAGTGCCACGTAATTTAATTGGATAAAAACCTATTATGAAATTCATTTAAGTTTAGTAATGAAACTCATTATCTAACTCAGTTAGAAAATGAAATATTATCTAATAATTAGATAATTAGATAATGACAGATTATCTAACTCAGTTATATAATGAAATAATAATAACTTAATTTGTTCAAACTTTCTATTAACAAACAGATATTACAAAAATAAGAAAATAATATAATAAATAATAAGAATACGTAAGTAACTACTCTAAATTTCGCTCGAATATAAACTTCATTTAAATTGTACTGGAAACTTTTCTAATTTTAAGTCACTTGATGCATTATATATGTCTAGAATTGCAATATATATGGGAGGTATTCTTAGTTCAGAGACATCAGAAGGACTACGAGACGCATATATATGGTGTCTTGCACTGGTTTCTCCCCCAATTGTTTCTGGGTAATTACTTTGCGAAAATGTACTTTGATCTTTGAATTATCTGCTCCTTTGATGTAATTCTACTCAACCCTGGCAAAAAACAGTTCTCGAAAAAAGGCACCTTAGAATTCTAAACTTCTCCGATACTTACAATTTCATTATATTGAGGAGTTTACAAGTTTTAATGTTAAATAGTTTATCGTAGAATAAAGGAAGAGAGGTACGGCGATTACCCGTGTAACAGACTGTAATAACGGAAGTTAACTTTTTAAACTTTCCAAATAATGTATATGAACACTAATAAGGGCTCTGGAAATTGAGGAAGTAGAAATGTAGGCGAGGAAGACTTTCATTTAGGTTCATGGCTTATTCTTAGATGCAATATAATTTTTAACCGATTTTTTAATTGTTGAAAAACTTAATTATAACTGAAAGATCAAGTTTTAAGGTAATATAATCATATTTTAATTTTTTATAATGTTGTAGGTGGCACTAGCCACCAAACTTCGTATTTTTTGTAATTCGCTGGAAATGTTATTGCTGATAATATAACAAAAATAGTAAAATTGTGTAATAAAATAGACATTTGTGAATATTTGAAGTTTATACATTAAAATCGACCCTTCGTAGGTTCCGTAGCATACTCCATAACATAAAACCATTTTATCATAGCTTCGCTGTCAAAAATAAACCGGAATTTTCTATTTTTTAATATTTCCTTTAATTTTTAACCGATTTTAATTATTGAAAATCTAAATCATAACTAATAGATCAAGTTATAAGATAATATAATCATATTTTAACTTTTTATAATTTGTAGGTGGCGATAGTCACCAAACTTACTGTTTCTTTGTGATTCGCTGGAAATTTTTTTGTTGATAAAATAACGAAAATAATTAAAGAGTATAATAAAATAGACATTTGTGAATATTTGACTAAAATCGGCCGTTAGGTTCCGTAGATATACTCCATAACATAAAACCAAAACATAAAAATTTTTATGATAGATTCGCTGTCAAAAAAAACCGGAACGAAGGAGTGAATCTACTTCTACTCACCAAACTTTGGGTTCTTTTAAGATCCGCTGGCACTTTTTTTATTGACAAAATAACGAAAATATTGAAAAAGTAAGTCAAAATATCAAATTAGATTTTAAGGAACAAAAACTAATTTAGTAGTTAGCTATGACCAGAAAAAATATTCTTTATTTTATCAACAGGTCTTAATTAATAGAATATTTAGAATAAAAATGGTGCTATTTTAGTTTTGCTAAATGCTGAATTCTAATTTCACAGGAAATTTAATACACCTTAAACCATTGAGAAAAATTACCCATCTTGACATTAAAATTAAATTAATTTCAACTCAAACAGTGACTTGAAAATAGTAACTCCTAAATAAAATTTAATACAAACGAATACAAATATAACAATAATTTTTACAAACATTTTGTATGATCAACGTTAATATGAACTATCAATATTTTATTTACATGTTATTGTGATGTTGTAAACCCTAAAAAGAAGAAAGTTAACAAATATGAAATTAAATGGCACATAATACTTGCCTCAATATAACCCCCATTTTTCAGAATAATTGCATAAGATTAAAATGGAATGATCGAATTCTGTTTTAGTTTTCATAGCATTCGATGATTTTAATTTTTAGATCTTCTTTAGTAAGTAATGGGGCCCAATTCCCCATTTTCATAAACTTTCTGTGTTAGGTATATTAATTACCCCATAAAAAGTAATCACAGTGATTTGCGTCTGGACTATTTGGACCACTCGGTGCAATAAAATTATTGTTATTGATTGCATTTTGTATAAAGTTCACTGTGGCTAAAGCAGTGTGTGCTGGAGTTCCATCCTTAAATTTATCAAAATAAAATTAATAAGAGAATTTGTTTTTATCTGTACCTGCATGAATGTGAAATGGGGAGTAACAGCCTCCATTTGTGGAAATATTCGCTGTAATATCAATTTACAATACAATTCAGAATTTAATCGTGTTCCTTGCTATAAAAAAATAAAAAGCAACTTATGATTTCCACATAGGTATGGCAGCAAATACCACCACAGAGGGAGGATTTCTCTGAATCTCCTTGATAAGGCGTTCTTGCGGAATAGTGGTTTTTATTGTATTTTAATTATCGAAAAGCCTATCGTTTGGACTATTTCTTGGAGGTGACAGATATAATATTTTTTCATCTGTAAACCATATGCTAAAGATCTCTTCACGGTCTAAATCTGTTTATTCAATTGTGACATCTTTCTAACCTTCTTAGCCGGACGTTTTCATTCAATTTTCACCATAGCAACGTTTAAGCGGCTTCAACAATAAATAAAAAACTTACTTGTGTCCTTATTGAACCGCTACCGCTTCTAGCAATGTTTCCAACCTCTCTATAAGTTTTTTCTATAAGTAAATTGTGATTTTTTAAAACCCTTTGTTTGAAAATCTTTTAAAATTTTTGCAGGAGTATATCCAGCATCAACTAACGCTTTTATGAGCACTTTGTTCTCGTTATTTAAAACCATTTTGATTATATCTTCAATGCAAATGTCAAATAAGCAGCTTGTTTTATGATGACAATGTCGACATGGCACGCAAGTCGAATTTAAAGATTTGCAGAGAATAACAACGGAGTTCTGATAAAATAGTTTTATGTTATAGAATACATACATACCTACTGGTCGATTTTAGTGATTGAGTTCTTAAAATATTCACAAATGTCTATTTTATTATACTTTTTTTACTATTTTCGTTATTTTATCAACAACAAAATTTCCAGCGAATCACAAAAAAACGCTAAGTTTGGTGACTAGCGCCACCTACAATGTTATAAAAAAAATTAAATATGATTTTATTACCTTAAAACTTGATCTTTCCGTTATAATTTAGTTTTTCAATAAGTAATATCGGTTAAAAATTAACGAAACTATTGAAGAAATAATAAAAATAGTTCTTTTACAGCGGAGCTAGGATAAAACGGTTTTTTTTGTTGTGGAGTATACCTACCGGTCGATTTAAGTGTAATTAATTAGAAAGAAATATCAATTGCTTTTTAATTTTTGACTTTAGGAGAAAATGTTATAGGACAATTTTTGTTCAGAATTCAATATATACCGGGTGTCAAAAAAGTCCCGGGACGGTCAAATATTTAGAAAACAAAAAAATAGGGTTTCAATATTTTTGAAAAAACTATTCAGACATACCAAACTCAACCCCCCCCCCTCCACCCACTGGGGCGGGGGTGGGGGTAACTCCCGAATTTTAAATGGCAACTCCAACTTTTATTGCAGATTCCGATTCTACGATGAAAAATAAGAACTTTTTTTCCCAAACTTTTTTTGTATACCGGCTACATATCGCTCAAATCGACGGTCTAAAAATAATAAAGCGGAAGCAAAAGTCCCGGGACGGTCAAATATTTAGAAAAATATGCGTCGTATCGAAAAACAAAAAAATAGGGGTTCAATATTTTTGAAAAAACTATTCAGACATACCAAACTCAACCCCCCCACTCCACCCAGTTACCCCCACCCCCGCCCCAGTGGGTGGAGTGGAGGGGGTTGAGTTTGGTATGTCTGAATAGTTTTTTCAAAAATATTGAACCCCTATTTTTTTATTTTCCAATACGACGCATATTTTTCTAAATATTTGACCGTCCCGGGATGTAAATGAGCTATGAATAATCGATATATTATTCTTAGCTCGTACCTCTTTTTGAACTACATAAAAAAAATTAGGTAGATACATCAATTGAAGGTTAAGGTTGCATTTGGGTAAGCAGCTGGACATTCAATATATACCGTACCACAATTCGTATTTCCACCCTCCTCTATTCATGGATAACCAATGTACTGATCAATCGACACTATTTAAATAATTAAATGAAATAATGCTATTTCGGGAGAGACCTACTTGGAGCGACAGGGCGTAATGGGTGGAAACAGTATCACCAACGAACATCTTCCGTGCACTATAAATATATTCCAGAGAAAATGGGCAGCCATTTTTAGTGTAATAAGTATCAAAAACAAATCCGTGGAATAACTAGACTAGGCTTTATAGGATAACACACTTTAATTAAATAGCAATCTCCAATCATGTAACATAATATACGATAGTCCGCCGGTAGGGATACAAAATTAATTAGAAATTTTATCACAGGGAGATGAATGTCAAAGTTAAAACTTATTTATGAACCAGATAAAAGCAGAGGTTTTATGAGGAATTTGGTACGATGGTAAATTATAATAACGTGGATTTTCCACATCTCAATAAAACAGGTGGAATTTATTTAGGTAGACATATGTTTAACATCATATGAATAATATAAACGATTTACGCAATTTGGTACTTTATTAATTTATCGATTAATTTTTTAGCTTTTAGGCTGAAAATGTCCTCCAATGATAGTAAATGCCTCCGACTATCCTTAAAACGTAATTGAGGACACTAAAATGAAATAAGGATCTCATTCAATTAGTGGTTATAGCTGTAACTAAGAAATATGTTCTACTTTCGCTACATTTAATACACTACATATCTCTAAGCATTTTCCTCTGTTGGGGTTTTAAAATTGGAGGTGTTAATTTAATGTTCGCATAGGACCAAAGTTCTGGGTTTTCTCCTAAATTGTGTCGAGGTCAAATAACGTAATACTTCGCTATCACCGTTCGACGTTCGAGTGGTAGGGTGTAGGATTATATATTCAACTGTGTTATACAGCTGCACAATTTATATGGTGCTGGTAGGAAGTGTTCAGTCGTGGTTTATCTATGGTTCAGTCGTTCAGTCTCAGTCCTCTGTGACTGTATTACCGTACTGGCTTAATACATAGAGTTAGTTGCTCGATATCTATACTTATTTCAAGTTTATAAATGTTCCTTGACTTTGATGTTTGTTTAATTAAATTGGAGCGTTAGACTTTTAATTTTTAAATTAATTTTGCTGGAATTTAAAAAAAGGAAGTCGGAGAAAAGCTATATTCGATACCCCGTTTTTATGAATCGAGGATATAAATGCAGATTAATAGGAAATGGCAATATTAATTTAGTATACTGGGCGTGCTTTATCATACTGGATGTTACTTTTTCGCGACACGAAATGTATTATATATTACAGGGGTCAGAGGTGACGTAATGCTGAGATAACGCAGCGTTCGAGTGGTAAAAGTATCAAGTTGATGCTTATTGCAGAAAGCCATCGAGTATCCTTACTATTTATTAAGGAATAAAGTTAAAAACGGTAAAGCACGAAATCTAAATGAATCATTTGCGACTTTGGATATTACGTCTCAGGTAAGCAAATTATGTTTTCATTTCATTTCTCTTGATATATATATATATATATATATATATATATATATATATATATATATATATATATATATATATATATATATATATATATATATATATATATATATATATATATATATATATATATATATATATATATATATATATATATATATATATATATATATATATATATATATATATATATATATATATATATATATATATATAGTATATATATATATATATACATATATACCTTTGGTGGGCTTACCTGTATTTGTTGGGGGCGTTGCGCCGGAAAGCGACTGAATGAACTATGAAAACTATTGAAACTAATTATTGGCAATTTAATGCGTCATATTTTGCGTATCTTATTTTTCAGTATGTATGATAGAACATTTTTATGCAATATAAAAATGGGAATGTTCCCTATTCACCGGTCTCACGCATCCCGTTCCGTTCCGTGTCCGAACAGAGCCGAGCCCCGATCGCGCACGAGGTCGGCGAACCATTATTATTAATATTGTTACTAATGTATTATTTTTATGTATCATATTATTAATAACGATAATACTGTCGGTAACGTACTAAATTATCTACGCGACATCATATTAAATAATGTCTGACAATCGTACCGCTATTTAGCTTAATTGTAGGGAAACTGTTTGGTCTATGAAAAAAAGTATAAACGTTATTTTGTAGTGAATTTTGTGTTCTTTAATTTTACTTCGGACATTTTTTGCCATAAGCACACGGTTTTCAAGATAATTGCAAAAAACTGTATTCAAACTTATTTTTACTTTGTTTAAAAGTAAGTAAAAATAAAATTATATGTTTATTATTAATTTGAAGAAGGTGTTTTTTGGTTATAATAAAAAGATAATTACGTTTTATATATGGTGTTATCATTTCCTATGTACCGATTGTTGCAAGGATTGCCAAATCTGTGAATTTTTTTCTTTTAGGAACCATCCATAAATAACATGGACATACTGAATTGAATTAGCGAACATCTGACGTCAATAAAGTCAGTCTATTTGTTATTAATAAACTACTCGTCACTAGATTTGGCAAATGCAAAATTATTGTCCATTTTTATACTACTGTAACTTTAAAAATAGTATACGGATTTTCAATCGGTTTTCAGCATATGAAAACCTAATATTTTTTCTATAACCAGGTATATTTTAATCTTAAAAATCTTCATTTTGATGGAATTGTATAGAATGTTAAAATCCTTGTGCAAAATTCGTTGAAATTGAGGAATAACCCATTTTCACCAGAAACTTTTCTCAATTTTCGAATGATTTCTACATACCCCATAAAGTTTTAGCCTAGAGCTGTATCAGCGATTTTCAATTTTTATTTTTGTAAAGGTGTTAAAGAATGATTGATAGAAATTGAGACTTTTTCGTATTTGTTTAATTTTCAAAACTTAATCTTGGAAGAAATTGGATTTTTATAGCATCAGTGTAGGGTAAAAACATTTCTGTAGGATTTCGTAAGCTATCTTATGTTTTAGTTTCAAACTTTAAAAATAATAAAAATATTAATTTTTGCCAATATTCATAATACTATGCCTGTAATTGTACCAACATTGAAAAATTGGCTATTTATTTGAAATTAAAGTTCAATAGGGTATTTGAGGAGACCCGTATTCGAGCGTTTTTTCAAATATTGAGTAATTTTTTATACTGGTCAATTCGAAAATGTCCTTTTTCTCTTCCAAACTGTTTTGGATAATGTTTTAAAATTGAAAATTTAACTGAGTAGGCTTAGGGGCTACTTATCGCCATGGATTCTGAAACAATAGCAAATGTCAATGGTTCCGAAAATTCTGAAAATTTGAAAATTAAAAAAAATACAAAAATCAACTAATTCACGAATTTTGCACAAGGATTTCACCACCCTGTACAACACCCTTGGAATTAAGATTTTGTAGATTAAAACATACCTAGTCATAGAGAAAAGATTAGGTTTTCATATGCTGAAAACCGATTGAAAATCCATCTACTATTTTTAAAGTTATAATATAAAGATGGACAATAATTTTGCATTAGCGTCAACTGTTCTTGACGAGCAGTTTAGAACGTTGTGATAATAGAATAAGGTTTAGTGTTATTTTTATGTAATATAAAAATTCATATTTTTCTATGAATGTGACTAATGTCATAAAAGTAATGACATATAAAAATATCATTAAACAGCATAAAATATTGCATAAAAGTTTCCTTAATGACGTGCTAATATTTCAGGAGGTGCTAATATTTCCCCTAGGTCATTTTATGAGGAAAGGTCCATATGCACATATGCCCGCAACGGTTTAAATTGTTTGCTACATATTGTTGAATATATTTATTATAAATCGTAATTTTTTTAATATCTGAGAAAAGCACTTAAGATTATTTTCAATTTTAGTATGTGTAAATCTATACCAAATATATTTTATATATATATATATATATATATATATATATATATATATATATATATATATATATATATATATATATATATATATATATATATATATATATATATATATATATATATATATATATATATATATATATATATTTATATTTATTTTAGTTTAGTATGTGTAAATATATTTATACCAAAAAAGTGGTACGTCACTGACATTTTTTCTCGTGGATATTTTTTCTAATTAGCCTGGTCATGTAAACGGTTCTGGGTTCTTGGTTGGTTGGTATTATTAACATTGATAGTGAATAAAATAAATTTAGTTTATATATTTTTTTGCAAATTTGAGAGACATGTTTGCACCAGTGGCGTCCCGTCCCTATTGATGGGTCTATAAAATAACTTTTCTAACTAAAATATGTGATGTTATCCTTTAGCACATACTAAAATTGAAAAAAATATCTAAAGTACTTTCTAAGGTTAAAAATAAGGATTCAAAAATCTATTAAACAAAAAAATTAGGCCATTGCGGACATATGTTCATGCGTGTTATAGAACCGCGATTATATGAGCATATTAATGAAGTATTAATGGAGTAGGTATGGGGGTACCATACCTACCAGACGAGCATTTCCGACGCCGTATCACCAGAATCCATAAATACGTGGATCCTGAACGGCAAGGACATTCCTGGTTTTGACATTAACTTTAATTGTAACATACTCAAAGATAAAGTTTGTAATAAAATAATTAACAAAACTGTTTAATTATTTTCTAAAATTACGTGTTAACGATCACAAAGTTTTCATAACGGTCACAAAGTATTCATAAACCTGAGATAGAATAACAAATTAACGCTATGCTTGAACAAGGTAGTATAAGACATAGTAATTCTCCTTATAAATTGGAGAATTGTTGTAGATTATAGGAACGTAAATATGATGGCTATACAATAACATTAGTTTTACACAACAAGGAAGTAATTGCAGATGGTATCGAGAAAATCAGAAATTATCTAAATAAATTCATATTTGAATTTAATGATTATTTACAAGTAAAGAACATCTTAGATCAATTAAACTTCGTTTAATCACCATAAATTTTAGACATCATATTTTAATTATTATTTGACATAGAAAATGCAATAACTTCGCAAAACTAAAATCACACTGCATCACAGTATCGTTAAAATCGACGAATCGTTGACATTTTATAAAGTATCCACCATATAGAGCAGTTATTATATACAAATCAAATTGATATTCACAAATATTACGATATAGTATAAGTAGAAGCAAACTTATTATTCAGGGAATAAAATAATGTATGCCTTAGTATTATCACCTTTATTCGATACCTACCCCAAACCATACCACAATAATTCCTTCTAATACCTGCCTATGAGTGATAACTTTTTACCAGTACCAAGCGAGTCTATATAAAGATATAGACTCAGGGTATTACTGCCATTAACAAATTTTATCGGACAGATGGAAACAAGGAGATTGTTTATTCCAAATTTTACAAATCAATCAAGGAGAAAACACCTGTTCCCAGGTTCATATAAAAATGGTACACCCTATTGTCGAACAAATTACTGAAGCCTACTGTATAGGAATATTTCCCAATGAAACCAAAATTCGAACTACTTGCAAGACAACGGATATCATTGTTTTACAAGGTACCCATTTACTCAATCTACCCCAAAAGCATAGTTTCCAGACAGCTGAGTATATCTACACAAATGAAAAAGAAATAATCAAGGGACCCTTACTTTTACCAGAAGTCAAAATTTCAAAGGTCGACCATATCAATAAAACAAGGAACATAAAATTGGAAGAGGTACCATTAGATCAACTTCATAGCCTCAAGAATGCACAAGAAGTCACAGACCCTGTTTACCTTTAAGAAGAAATGGAAACAACCCACTACTGGACAGCACCCTTATATATAATTTTAATCTTATCTGTTTTAGACTTCGCTATATACCGATTTAAGAAATGGAAAGGCAGTCTCCAGAGAATAGTTATCCCAAATCAACGCCAAACCCAAGATGACCAGATGGGACCATAAACCCAAAAAGTTTTATTCATTCCAGATGAAACTTATATGAGCGTATTAATGCATACGCCCATATCTACCAGACTAACATCTCCGACGCCGTACGACCAGAACCCATAAATAGACGGATCATGAACAGCGAGGACATTTTGCATTTTGACATTAACTTTAATTGTAACATACTAATTGTAACATACATGTAATGATAAAGTTTGTAATAAAATAATTAACAAAACTGTTTAATTATATTTAAAAACAACATGTTAACGGTCACAAAGTTAACTTGCGGACTTTTCTCCATAAAATGACATGAAGAATCACACCCTGAAATATTAGCACGCCATTAAGGAACACCCTGTGGTTTCACCTGTATCTAGATTTGCTTTGAACAGAAAAAGTTTCCCCACAAAAGCAGCTGTTGTTTTAATTACATTCAACTAAATAGGAACGTCTAACGTATCATCCTGTATAGGTATCTTTATGTATCAACCTAACTACAATTAGAGTATAATCGTATAATTCACATTATCTATTATCTTAATGACTGAATAACATTAAGTATAACATTTCAACGTTTCTACCCAACACAATACCGGTTTACTATAATATGACCTTCCGTGTTTCTGGAATTAATGTATTTGCTGGACTGAAATAACGCCAGCAAAGACTAATTTCACCGCAAATAATTTTCTAGTCGGGAGTCTCCACGACCTAAGTACATTACACTGTTCCGAATAGTTAGCCACTGTACCCAGATTAGCAAACGACCACTCAAACTTTGGGTTTAGTACATAATAAAGAAGTTATTTCGTTGTTTGGATCAAAATTAATGTACTGGACATATTTGTTTGAATTTGCATAGAGACTAACTACAAAGTATTTCCCGAGAATATTTAATTTAAGTCTACACCTAATATCTATGATCCGAAACGTACACTTGTTATTCACTAACTTTGTATTTTGGTGACGTTGTAAACAACGTTCCATATTTCATACCATATTTCATATTGCATTCATAATTATTCTACTGAGTTTGCACAGTCTACATTATTTTGTACCTATTTCATTTCACAAAATATTATATCTACTTAATATTATGATTAAGTATGCTGAGTTATCTCAGCGAACTATATTAATAATGTTAATATTTTTTTTTATAAAAGCAGTCATAACAACTGTAAGTACTCAAATCTTTGTATTATTCAAGATAATCCAAAATATCTCCCCCAGATAGGTATATTGTAAATTAAAATAGTTTTGACGCTAAATGACAGTTGTGCATAACAGTTGGCGCAGTTTGGTAAGAACTGGCAATATTCCTAAAGATTTTCCTTGAAACCAACCAAAAGGTTGTTTAATTTTTTGAAAACTTTAAGAAACCACACTAATTTCCACTAATATTATTAACATTTTTAGTTAAAATTAAATCTAATTACTGTTCAGTTACTTGGTTTAGATTTAAATATGTATGAAATGGAGCCTATATCTATCTTTTATCATATTACTTTTTATGCTGCTAATTACTTAAAAAATGTTTAATAAAGATACTCCAATTATATACGAAAAATTTCCTGTACCTATACCTAGGGGGATATAACTTTGACCAACTATATTACCAACTGTTCCTAAAGGGATATTTAAATTTTGAAATGTATATCTCCTTAGTTTAAGTATGTAAGTACTAAACGTACATAATTATGAGTACCTTATTGATATTCAAACAAGAGCCCGTAGCGAGGTTGCGGATATTTCTTATGCAATACATGCTGGAAATCCTCCGATAAGCTATACACACCCGTGACTAGACTTTTATTAAAATTTGAAAAGACTGAATCGATTTCCAGTGTATTTCAAAAGCTTCATAGTAAGTGGAAAACTTCACAACAAACGGTGAGCGACCGAATTCAATGTGTCCCTTAACGACACAGAGCATGAAAGGATATCTTTATAACAAAATATTTAGTAGAAATAGTAATTTATCCGTATTGAGCTTTATCGGAATTCTTAAAAGAAATCATATAATATGGCTACAAAAGGTAGGGCCTATCGAACACGAACATTGCTCGCATTCTGGAGAGCTGGATTTCCAATATGCTCTCGAAAAGAGCAATGCGAATCAGTGTAGGAGATATTGTCATAGGAGGATTGGCTGCGAGAGAAGGATTCTACACAAATACATACCCATATGATCTAACGAAACTGCTTAATGGAAAATTCGAAGGAGACCTTTGAGAGGGAATGCATATGGCCCTATGAACAATCGCAAATTAATTGGTGTGTGGAGCATGTCCTATCCGTCAAGCCCAGGAAGACGGAAATGGTTCTATTCACAAGGAGAAAGAAACGGGAGCCGATGAGAGCATCCGTTATCCTAAACACAGCATTAAATTTTGTACTGCAGTTTAGAGACCTGGAGAATGAAACCTAATGTGGCCATGTGGTTGTACACTGCTATCCTAAGACCAATGATGGCCTACGGAGCTGTCTCGTGGATCAAGAGTACACAAATCGAAACAAAAAGCTAAAACAGCTCAAACTGAACCACGTACAATGAATTGCCTGTCTGAGCATAACCGAGGCGAACAACACCAATGAGACCTGATGTGTCTTCCAACGCTAGACGTATATCTAGAAGAAGTGGTCTTGACTACCATGACTTGTCTCAAATCTGTTGGTATACAACTACACGCAAGCTGTGGACCGAGGCTTTCAAAACGATACCCCTTTTACAGGCATGTGCTGATGATACTCCGCCTCGGCTTACTTTTAATAAACCTTGCGCCATAGAAAGTAATGGTAAATATTAGAGCGCCGTTAAACGTGTACACTGTGTCTTCACTGATGGATCAAAGAGGAAAGAAGGATCAGGCAGCCTGTGGAATATACTCAAGAAGTCTGCGACTTCAACGTCAGTGGATAAAAATAACTATTGCCGTATGAGAGATTGTTCGTAGAATAACGAGCAAAATAATCAGAATATACACAGATAGTAGACAATCACTACTGGTCC
>CAXKVY010010886.1:7500-18334 GCA_964058915.1 Tetropium fuscum | reverse complement strand
AGGATCTTTCGGAGGTGGAAGTGTCTCCTTAGGAGGTTCAAGTCTAGGAGGTGGACATGGGCTTGCTCTTGGAGGAGCAAGCTTAGGAGGATTCTCTTCTGGAGCTAGCTCAGCTGCGTTTTCTGCTGGTTCTTCCAGCTCTTCTTCATTCTCTTCTGGATTTGGATCAGGATCAGGAGGATTTGCTGCAGGAGCCGGAGGTTTTGGAGCAGGAGCAGGCGGTTTTGGAGCAGGAGCAGGAGGATTTGACGGTGGATTATCAAGCGGTGGCACTGTTATACAGAAGCATATTTATGTCCACGTACCACCAGCGGAACCAGAAGAATTTCGCGCACCTAGGCCTATTCAAGTAGCTCCTCCACAGAAGCACTACAAGATTATTTTCATCAAGGCACCAAGTCCACCAACCCCCTCTGTCCCTACTATCCCACTCCAAGCCCAAAATGAGGAAAAGACCCTTGTATATGTATTAGTCAAGAAACCAGACGAACAACCCGAGATCCAGATTCCAACTGCTATTCCAACTCAACCCTCCAAACCAGAAGTTTACTTTATCCGTTACAAGACTCAAAAAGAATCTGGTGGTGGATTCTCTGCAGCTTCTGTTGGTGGTGGTGCCATCAATGGTGCCTCTCTCGCGCTTGGAGGTGGTGGAGTCTCTCTCGATGCTGGAGCAGGCCTTGCAGGTGCTCACCTTTCTGGAGCAGCAATTTCTGGGGCATCGTTTAGCAGCGGAGGATCTTTAGATGCTGGTTTAGCTATTTCTGGCGGTTCAAGCCACGGCGGCTCAATCTCCAGCTCCGTCGGCTCATCTAGCGCCGGTCTTTCGACTAGTTACGGCCCACCAGGACACGTTAGCGGAGGCCCATACTAAGAGACGATTTTAACAGATGATGCGGGTAGAGCTTGGTGGCTTCATATTACGATAGACTTGAGGGATGTGATAGTCCCGCTGCGCATATTCATTGTACATAGTCCATTTAACTTAAGACTTATTTTATTTTCTTAATATTATTTCTTAGCAAGTACGGTGACAAATAAATGTATTTTTTTAAAACGTGTTTTATTCTTATGCGCTAACATTAAACAATACCATCAATAGGTTAAAACGAAAAAACTATGAAAATTGTTGCTACAAGATAATACAATTTCACAATGTTGAAGATATGTATCTAAGAATCCTAGCCTACATATAGTCAGCTTAAAAAAATATTTATATATAATATATAAGCAGTTTAATTTCCTGGATTATACAAACTTTCGCAAATCTCATTAGGTACGTACATACTTTACATAATATATTTTCTCTGTCTAGCAAATAAATTTATTTGTGTTGGGGAAAACCGAGGTAGAAATAATTTTCAGAATATTTGCGTACAGCCTGTATTACTCTCTAAATTAAAGAAATCTTTAAAATTCATATATGTACCCACAGCACCCATACCGATTGAATCAACTTTCACAAGTCCGGTGTCAAATATAAATTTTTGCTTAAGAATGGTAATTTATTCATAAATATTCCAAGCAACAACACAATTTAGAAGAAATTTTCGAAATATATGTTATTGTTCGATCAAGAAATTTGTTCATGCAGGGGATGCCATGCAGTTAACAAAAATGTTGTTCGGTTGTAATACGACAATATGATACAATGCCATTACATTTGGGATAATTACACTTAATTTCTTGTATACTAGTTTTATCATAGTTTTATATTGTTCCTCTTCATATGAAACGAAATATTACTAGAACACATATTTAGGTTATTGCAGTATTTTTTATGCAATATCATAATGGAAATATTTGAAGAAGAAAGTAGAACAAGACCTGGCGTTCGAGTATTTATTGTTAAGGATTAATATTCAAACTGCTTACTTGCTATTTGATAAATGAAACTGGTTTTATATACATATTAAAAATTAGATTGTTAAATTAATTATATTTTTTGAAATAATCACCGACTGTTAGAATATATTAAGATAAAAACTCGTTTTCAGCAAACGTTTGTAAATGTTTGCAAACGTTTGTCTTCCGCACACAAACAACAAATTCCTTTTTCTATGATCTTGCAAAAAGTTAATACTTATAACACTAATTGGCGTGCCACTTTTCTGATTAACTAGTGATGTCCGTATCAGGACGTCACTAACAAAACTAGAAAGATATTTATAATTGCAAAACGTGCTTCCTAATGTATAAGTAACCTGGTACTCGTTATAATACCTTCATTTGGTCCTAAGTGCCTGTAATCTGAGTTTGCACCATCGCGGGAGGTGAGCACAACTTTTGGGAGTCAAAAAACGGCGAATTTTTTGCACTTTTTTCTGTTTTCGCTTGTAGCTGGAAAATGGTGCGTCGGACGGAAAATGTTTCACCATTCAATACCAGGGAGGGTTAAGTTCTGCGTCGAATGAACATCTAAAGCTTCAAGGTTCAGTGGTAAAGCCGAAATCAAAAAGTTAGAAACCGCGAAAATTTCTCATTTCGGTACAAACTTACATTGTGCGACTTTCCAAGACCACATCTTTGAAACATATACTCCTGTTGAAAAAACCCAGCTGTAAAAATAAGCCACCTGAAGTATGCTTTCGATATACAGATTACTAAATTTTAACTCAGAGTTGGTATGACTCCAGGAATGCCGACGAAAAAGAGGAGCGACTTATAATGAGCATAATGACCGCAGCCGCTGCCATTGTGCGCGAGGATATCAGGTCGGTGATTTAACCCCTTAATACTTACCCCAAGGTGGACGAATTTCTGAATGACTTTGCATTCCAGAAACCCTTAAGGTGCTTGTGGGGTCCATTGTAAACCCCAGAAACGGAAAACCCCCTACTCGACCGAAACAAAAAACCGAAAACCTGTGCTATCTCTCAAGCAATAATGAGTGCTGCGAGACCGCGGTCCTTCCTGTCCCCACTCCTCGTAGGTACAATGCTTCATAAGAAGTACGGATCATCATATTTCGATGTTCAGCTGTTTCAAAAGTCCTTCAAGAGCTTTCAAGAAAATGTCCTTCAAGACCCACCGCAAGTCGTGCTGGAAGATTCTTTTAGCCAATGGGTGCGTGATAATGCTGATATTAACGTAGACACGATTGACGGCACCAACACGTGGCATCCTATGGGAGGGCTCCAACATATAACACCTGACTCCTCGGCCTGGCCAGAGGCAATAATTGCAAGATTAAAGAGGGTACCCAAAGCCAAGGAAACTGGGGCATTCGGAAACATACCCTTGGCTACCTTTCCAAAAACCAGGCAGGTTGGCCTCAAGTCAAGTTGTATCTACGATATTAACGTTCGAGTCCCAATTGATGTGGTAAAACAATTAGCTAGCGACTTCATGGGTTGTGTGCGAAATGAAGAGAGCACCTGGACGTCTCAAGGTGGAAAGGATTAATGGAGAAGATCACCCATTCCAGAAATCTCGTATTCTGTGCCTACCATTCCTCAATGCACCTCCAGGAAACCCTGACAATGTACACTCTGATTTCTTTGATTCAGTTGAACGGAGAGGTGCTAAATAAAAATGCTGCTTTGTGACGTTTGACCAGTCTCGGTATTAAAAAGCCAGGGACCTAGTAGTAAGTATGAATCCTATGGTGTGAGTTACCGTACGTGTTAAAGTTTGGCCTTTGCTCAAAAAGCCTTTACTGGGGCACTAGAAATGAATGCCTGGATAAATCTTTTGGCCTGGGGATTTTGAAAAAATTGCACTAAAAAAATGTATCTTTGGGCATGGTTTCTGGTGTTTTTTCAGGGTGGATCCCCGGGCCTTCATCCTATCTTTTTTTCTAACCCCCCCAATATACCAATTTCCAGTAAAGGCCAAACTTTGACACTGATGGTAACTATGAACCCATTTTTATATTGGAATTAATACCTACTATAATGGCTTCCTGTAATTCCGAATCTCCATTATCATCAGTGATCATTCGCCTAGGTGGTATTCCACCTGCTGATGTATTTTATGGGTGGTGTTGGATACAAGCTGGATAGTAGTGGGCTACAGGATGTCTTAGCACGAGAGAAGGTCTACTGAAAAGATGCTGACGGTGCACGCATATGCAAGAGCTGTCAGGGGTTATATTTTAGTTCACCTGGCACTGGTAAGAACTGTATCGTCAACAATGACCATTACTGATGACAAGAATCAGGCAATATTGGATATGCTCAATGATGTAGGAACCAACCAGAGCTCATGAGCATTATGAAACAATTCTAATAGAAATTGTCGGAGCTGGAGTAGAATGGACTTGTTGAAATGTCCGGATGTCTTGACTGTTGAAAGTTAAATTTATAACGTAATACTTACATAAATTATGCAAAATGGAGATTTTTAAAAACAAAATACAAAATCGGAAATATAAAAAAAACCGTTGCGTGTATATGCAGGGTGTCCCATGAAGTTTTACCCGGTCGATATTTTCGAAAACTATTTGCACTATAATTTTGAAATTTGGTGATTTTAAGCAGTCGAAAGCATTTCCCATTTTTGGCATCAAATGACTTTATTTTAACTGCACATTTCCGGTCACGTGACATCTTCAAAATTTCTTTTTCAAAACTTTAAAATTTTAAATGGGACACCCTGTATATTATTACAAATGTTATTGTTTTATTAAGAATATGTTTCTGAATCTGGGAACAATTGCATAAACATCTTTTTACATGCGAGGGTAGTTTATGGGGGATGAATATAAAATTAATTTGCAAATCTACGAAAAATTATGTAAGTTAGTTTTTTATGTATCTTCTTAAATTGCAACTTTTTGCAAATACATCAGTTGATTACTAAAAGTCTAAACAATGCAGATATCTCAAAATCACAGGGAAACTTTTTTGTAGACTGCTTTTATTCCACGTAAAAGATAACTTGAGAACATTAATAATAAGTTGATTTAAATTAATTATTCAGTAACTACAAATAAATAATACTAATAAATACAAATATTTATTATTTTAATATTATCTACCGAGTTTTATTACATGTACTTATAAATATGGTAATTGATGTTGGATATTATTCAACATTGCGTTAGAACCGTAGCCGCATGCCATCTAATGGGTTTTGTTCCAATTTAATTAGTGTATATATAGTGGATGTATAAAGAGTTGCATATTATTGACTAAGAATCTGAAGTATTTTACATACATTTATCTGTAATTTTTGTTCTAACATCCGAGTAATAATGATTTGTATGTGCACATTATATAAATTGTATCTCATAATGTTTATGTTATTATTAGAGTAAGTATCAATTGAACGCTACTAATTTTGCTAGATATAAAAATGCACTGAATTTTGTATCTTAATAAATACCGAAGAAAAGCGTTTGTGATACAATTATAATTCGCATGAGCATTTAGGTAGATAAGAGTCATATTGGTTATGTAGGATGTAGGTATTGTGTTTTATTAAAACCATAAACCTACCTGTCTTACTGGTAAATAAATTGTATAGCTCAGCATAATGCATGTACATTCCTTTTATATTCTACAAATACATACTTCCTTTTACTTCTATTGACAACT
This sequence comes from Tetropium fuscum, assembly GCA_964058915.1. NCBI lineage: Eukaryota > Metazoa > Arthropoda > Insecta > Coleoptera > Cerambycidae > Tetropium > Tetropium fuscum. Next base: position 12,794 of record CAXKVY010010886.1, on the reverse strand, counting down.
TATTAAATAAATTGAGAGTAAAAATGGAAATCGATTGAAAAGAAAATCATTCCGTTAATTTATAATTTATATTTCGATAAATATAATCCACTATTTAGATAAATATAAACCAAGTAAATATCTACCACATTTTACGACATTGTAGGTGATATTTTTTGATCTGTAAAGCATTATTTATTTTGCAATAATTGACGATGATGTTTAAAAAAACAAATTATCCTTATTACAAATGACCGCATTTAATTAGTGTGACGTCACGTAGTTATGCAACCTGCGTAGTACTGTCGTGACACGCCGGTTGCCTATACAGGTCACTGAAACTTGCCCCTTAATATGTTTATAGAGGCTACATAATAAAGGGCAGAATTTTATTCTATTTGTCCCATGTAAAAAATGTTTAAGAACTTTCGGTTGCCATTTAGTATGCACAAGACATGTTTGATTATGTATAATATGCAACACTGGAAGGAGTTAACTATTACTCTGGTGTCTTGTGTTCGAAAAATCCGAGGCGTGGCCATTTTGGTGAAGGAAGTCTATATTGTATGTTAAATTGTTTATAATAAATTCAAGAATATATATCTCCAGATAGAACCTCCAACATAAAGTCAAAGGCGTACTATGGCATTTTCCCTATTTTTGTTGGGTCAAAACCACTTAAAAATAAAAATTATATTTCAAATTCATTTTAAAAATTGTAATATTTTTAAACTAGCTATTGTTGTGTTTCATCCAGAAAATATATATTTCACCAAATATATATTTCAGAAAATATATATTTATATATAATGTCTACCCCCGTTCGAAAATTCTGAAAATCCATATTCATTTTCCTGAAACTTTTTTTATGATTATAATTTTTTTTATGATGTATTGTCTGGCAATTGAATAAAATATTTACATTGATGAATAATTCACCAATAAAAAATGCCAGGTGGTTTTCATTGGTCGAAAGGTGGGGAGGGAATGGGTGGGGGTTAACTTGCAAGAAAAAGGTTCAATTTTCCACGTTTTCTTTTTGCCTGGCAATCGAGAAAAGAAAGGTTTTCTTGTGAAAATTATGTCGCCACATTTCACGTTTTGCTGACATTCCATGGCCTTCAAGATCCCTGGATTTGACACGGCACCACATTATTTTCTTTGGGGTTATTTATAGGCAAAAGTGTACACTATATAGGTATGTTCTCAGACAGTACAAGACTTATAAGCCCGGATTAGGAAAGCGCTAAACGGAGTTGCCCAAGATTTGCTTCGAAATGTTATGAAAAAATTTAAGGAGGAGACTGCAAATGCGTGTCAATGAACATGGCGGACATCTTAAGGACTTAATTTACAAGCATTGCCAACAATAAAGCTCATGTTTCAGTACCGGTTGGGCGAATAATTATTATTACTTAATTTATTTTCCCACAGCAAGCTTTTTAAAATAGTTAAATCCTGTTGTCGGACCCTATATTATCATTTGTGCTGCAAATCCAATATTGCTTCTACAATAAATAATATGATTTGAATAGCGAAGAACTTATAATAAGAAAACATAATTCCGCTATGATTGGCAGATAGGATGGGAGCATGTGTTCTTTGTGTTATATCATGTTAAATTAGTAAATTACTATTATTATGTAACGTTTTCAAATATCTTATTGATGTGAATAGCACTAAAATGCATATTTAGGTCCTAATTTACATAATTCTCTTTGATTAATAAAACTTGAGTAATAGCTTTAATTTAAAATCATACCTATACTTATATACTTTGTGGTCTTAATTATCTTAGTTATTGTTGTTTATTATTTAAATGACTATTTCTGTTTCTCCATACCATATTGGGAAATGTATAGGATCGGCTCCTTATAAGATATATCAAATCAAAATTTATGGGTGCTATTAACTAGAAATTTTACAGAAGTCAAAAAGAAATTATTTGCTATAAAACACATATAGTACGAATTAAGACAATACAGAGCCAAACCAATACATGTCACGTATACACCTTTTATACATGTTAAAAGTACAGAAATTTTATTTTTTTAATGTTAACCTTATTAGTAATAAAATGAGGAAATTCAGATATACTGTAGAAACTATAGTGCATTGAAGTTTTGTGTAAATATCTTTGATAGTTTTTAAAATATTACTTAAATAAAATAAAATAAACTTTATAAAAAAGTTAAATTAGTTTTATTAAAAAATGAACGAAGTGACGCCAAAAATGTATTAATAAACAAAGACAAGTTCAGTACTTTGCTAGGTGAGACCCCAATATACCTTTGAAACCTATAGTAAACTGTTATTAGAAATTATTAATATGCAAATAATTTTTTGGATCTAGACAACAATAGGGAAAGTAGAACACATTTAAATAAGTTATACTTCAGGTGTAAAAACATGGCAATCTTCATTGTCTATTTAATGTGATAGGGGTAACCTTGGGAATATTAAAGCAATAAATTGTTATATAGAATAACTTTACCTTTCGGTTCCTTTTGGCCCTTAGTCCAAAGTATTTTTAGTACATCTGTATCTGTATATGTAATTTGTTCGGAGTGTGGATCAAAGGTCCGCTGCACTTAGGCTCCATTGGGCCCCGTGTACTTCCTCCGTGAGGGAAATGTCTCCCTAGGCCATCGACCAGCCTAATGTTGTAAAAGAGGTGATGATGTTGCCTAGGGGCGTTTCCCTCAAATTGGCCATAGAAGGCCAACGTTCCCCAAATAGGGATTCTCTGGTCGATGACACGGCGGGACTCATACAAAGTACATGCTCGACAGTTTCATCTTCTTGTTCACATCCTCTGCAGATAGGAGTGTGTCTCATATTATAGAGGTGCTTTACCCGGCAGTGTCCGGTTAGGATTCCCGTTACAAATCGTGTTTCCCCTAGATATTGCCAGATATTTCCTCGGCTGTCTCTTCGCTGGGATATCTCAGGAGATTTCTGGCCAGCTGACAGCTACTTGTTTCATCCCATATAACGTCTTAAATTTCTTATGGGTGTTTTCCATTATTATTTTGTGTTTCGCTGCAAAGGACCAGGCCCAAGGATTTTCAGGCTGGCTGCCTTCTTGGTCAGTTTGTCAGCTTCTTTATTGCCGTTGCATCGTGGGTGTCCTTTAACCCAACATAGGCAGATGTTATTCATCTGACATGCTCTCACAAGTGCCTGGTGACATTCCCATTTTGACCCTTTAGTTATTTTATATTTTAGTTATTTTTTCAGGGCCAGTAGTGATTGTCTACTATCTGTGCAGATTCTGATTCACATTTATCAATCTCAAAAATACGCTTTTTCTATATTCTTGCCACTATCTTCTCCTAAACCGTAAGAAATTTTAAAAAACTATAAGAGGGGAAATTTGTTCACTATAAAATTTCTTTTAAAATGATATATTCATAGTGTAATTTTGTTTCATCCCTAAGGTACAGAGGAGGGTTACATTATGAGAAATATTCACACCGCACATTTAGCAGAAAGGAATTCCAAGATACTTCCAAGTTGATGTATTAAAAAGTCCACTTTCTATACAGGGATAAAATATTATATCATAAAACGATTACTCTTATTCTGTATAACCAGTACCCTTAAAATCCATCCCTACAATTTTTTGAATATAAGAAAAAGAAAAACAATCACAATTATAAAAATGCAATTGCAAAAATTAAAATAATTATAAAAAAATGCACACACCATCAGTCGTCGATGCAATAATGCACTGTTTCCCAAAGGTTAAAATAGTCCCCCTAAAACACCCCTATGTGGCGTCCGTATTACTTATCGAGCAGAATATCCCTGTTCGCCTTTCATTAGTCGTAAGGTTAAGCGTCCCCCTCTTAGAACTATTATTTACTTTATGAATATAATGTTTCTAACTAGAACATTATTACAAATGCAAACGAGCCTTGGGAAATCCGCAAATTTTATTCATCTAATGCAATCCGGGTGTGACTTTAATTAGCTTACATTATATCTGGCCTTATATTGGAAATAGGAAAACCGATTCTTACAAAATTATAATTATTATCTGTATATCCTAAACGTAAATTGGGTGAAAGGTGAAAAAAAGGTAAAGTGACTTCAAGAGATGTTCATATATGTTTAAAACATGAAAAACATATGTTCATATATATTTTTCATTATTATGTCATATTCATATATGTGCAAAACTTTAAGCCAAAAAAATATTTAGTTTTGAATGAATTTAAAATATATTGAACAAATTTTACATGCTGCATGTACTTACTTAGTGTGCAATTTAGCCAATAACAATTTAAAATAAAAGAAAGAAATTAAATTGCTATTGCCCAGCATGGACCACGGGGAGGTAAGAGCCCCCTTGCCAGGATAGCAGGTGGTTAGGTTACTTATTATTAGTATAGGTAAGGCTGTTAGTAAAATTTATAACAAATCAACTCACCAATTTGCGGGATATGTTATTATTTGCACATATAGTTACACTCACATTGGTATTTTTCACTGTCACTTATTAGTAGCATTCTTCACAAAAACTCACATCAGAAATTCTCATTAAATGTGAGTGCTCTTCTCATTAAATGTGTGATTTTTTCGGGGCTTTGCTTTTTTACTCCTTGATGTGCCTTGTTCTTCCATTGCACTACTCTGTATAAAACTACTATAACCTATAAACACTATACACTATATTCTATAAATACTATAATACTATATTAAGCCTATAAAATATTAACTATAACCAATGATTTTACAAGCACTAGACACAATTATTATAAAAACACTCGAGCGCGCCTTTTACACTTCACGTACACGTTCGATGTCGCGTTGTAAACACCTACCTAATACGGTCAAGGACACAATAACTCATCGAACCCCTACAACTGCCACTGAGACAATAACAAAAAATATCCGTTAATACAACGCGCGAAATTATACCTATATGCGTGCCGTATAGATGTCTTTCAGGCGATACTAACAGATGAAACGTTCGCTCGGAAAACAAAAACAAATACACTAGCAGTTCGCATCCATTTGCAATTTGTTTTTGATATATTATAAATTAAATTGAGTTAACATTATTGTTTTTTATTTTATTTCCTATATTAGTATAATTGCGCGCGCCACTGAGCACCGCATTCCATTAGTTTGTATATTAAACGAAAGCATTGTAGAGAAAATATGAGTGATTTATAAATACTCTCTAAGATCGAAGGTCCTTCAAAAGAAACAAAACATGCCCAATAATAATAGAGGATAGAGGAGAGGATATAGTGCAAGATTATTTTATACCTACTTGGATTTAAATCAATTTATCAGAACTAATA
>CAXKVY010010886.1:0-2500 GCA_964058915.1 Tetropium fuscum | reverse complement strand
GAATGTAGGTACAGTAAGTTTTTAAAAATGCATCATTAATACTATATTAAAACACAATTTTATTTAGTATTTTATGCTTATAGATGCTTATATAATATATTCAAATTTAGCTTGTATTTCGTCTTGACTAGTAGTTAATAAATGCAGGAATATACACTTGCACCGCGTTTAACCAACTTATTTATACAAGTAAAAATTGGGTGTCCTTAGTTAAATCACAGCTGCATTACACAACATCGCAACTTGATAAGTTTACTGGTTACTGGGTTTAGGGATATTGTTATTTGCTCAGCGTTTATCTTTGAGCAATTATTAGGTATTTAATATATAACAGATAATGTCTTTCGACTGCTTTTATACGAATTTCAAATCGCTTAGGCAATTACGTATTGTGCTGACAAATATAGGAAAATGTTTTTTAAGTACATATTAAAAAAATCCTTGATCACATTTCTTTTTAATTTAAAAAAATAATAATACACGCAATTTTGTATACCGATAACTCTTATTTAAACCGTTGAAAACGTTTAAACGTAATCCATAATCGAAAATAAGCCGATTATAACTTCTAAATTCTACAATCCTCTATATATTTCTTAAATTGTGTTCCTTAATTTCATTGCATAAAGAAATTCTTAATTTTATAAAATATTGCTGTCGACCAGCAAATGTTCTCTACCGATCTCGATACTCAATATACTATTTGGTTCCAAAACGTTTTATAAAAGCGTATTTGTCGTATGTCCGACACAATTGTTGCGACAAACGACAAACTTTCAAGGAACACTGTACATGTTACATAAAATGTATTTATTTTTAACTTTGAATTAGAATTTGTTAATAGGAAATATTGATAGGTTGTAAGATTCCGTTGTATAACGTACTTATTAAGTCTAACAATCAACAGAATTATCGTGATTATAAAATAAAAATATAGAAACTATAGCTATGTTTTTGTAATGATAACGATCATATATATGTAATATAATCTCTATCTTAATTATAATTCTCGTCAGATTGTGTATGGATTAAGTTTATTGTTTCTCTGAACCCGTAATATGGTAGGAATAATGATATACCACCACACTAATTATGAATATGGCTCTGACTAATTAATCATGATGTTAACTTCAGTTCCACGTTATTCCTATATGCTTAAATTAAGTATATAATCAGTTCCAAAAAAAGTATAACAAAAAGTACATCCGATTTTTAATTAAGTTCTTATAACTTTTATACCGTAAACCGATTAAAAGTTTTGTTGTGTGTGTAGCTAAACTCATTGTGATTACCATGCTAAAAGATAAGGAATTATTTTCCCCCATCCATCTAGCATGGAAAATAATGGAGAAATTTAGCCACATGCTTTTTATAATTTTTGCACACCTAATTAATTTTAAACGCCTTGCACGGTCTCGATTTTGTAGTGACAGTTTATTTTGGTTAGCTATAAGTAATTAAAAAACTACATATGATCTGATAGGCAAATTAGTTTCAGGCACTAGCTATTTTTATAGTGATGCTTATAATATCAATTTTGTGTCTCAAAATTTTCTTAAAAGCTTTTTTTCTAATTTTGACATGTAAAGTTATACTTTTTAAAGCCCTTTGACGTTAGGAAACGTCTTACTTTTCACAACCAGTTACGAAAAGTAAAATATTACGCAACTGGTTTTGTAAAGTTCATTTCATAGCAGGTTATTTAGACCTGACAAGCTATGCAAGTGACAAGCGGTCACACCGTTACAACCTACTGGATTGTTTTTAAACGTATCAAATCAGAGTTTTCTTCTCATAAAATATAAAATTGGTCTAAATTAGAAAAAATCTTGTATGAAACACGTTGGGAAACACTATTTTGTGTAATCTGCTCGTTACACAAAATAGTATTTTTCCCAAATGGTTACATAAATAGCTATTCTTAAATTTTCTTATGTTCTTATCATTAATATAACATTATTTTCATCGCAAAACCAGAGCACAGGCTTGTAAGAAAATAATAGGACATAAAACTTATATTATAAGTATCATAAGTATCATAATAATAGCTAGTGCTCGCAATTAATATCAGATCTTATGTAGCTTTTTAACTGTTTATAGTTTCACATGGCACTTTTCGCACGCATATGAGTGCACGCATATAAAAAGTGATACTTTATTTATAATATTTGCATTAAAAAGTCAAATAACTTATTTTTGGTAAATATTTGTAGTACATTTATTAGATTTAATATCTGCGGTTTCTTTAATAATTTAAATTAAATAAAATACGCACTAATACCCTGCCAAAATGTGATAAAAAAATTGACAGATTGACCCGACAAAGTTGATTTGACAGTAGACTTATTTTTAATTGCCCTGGTTAGTAACATTTGTTTCAGTATGAATTTCTCGTACCCACCATCCATTTTGTAAAAATTAATGAATGTAAAATTTATAATATTCGTAAGTAAAAGTATAGTATATGGTGTATGATGATACACGTGTTAAAAGCATCTTT
>CAXKVY010010885.1:0-22608 GCA_964058915.1 Tetropium fuscum | reverse complement strand
ATTAAAATAAGCGACCTTATTTAATTTTGGTCCAATTCGTCCTTAATTTGAACCAATTTCCGCCAAAGGTCTTCTAAGGTGTTTAAATGATTACGTAAAGTTTATCACAGAGATTTTCCATTGGATTTAAGTCCGGGCTATTATCTGGCCATGCCATTGTGTCGATTTCCGACTTCTGCCATATAATTTTGCACAACTCAAGCAACATAAGGTCTGGCATCTGGCATTATCCTGCATTAATATAAAGCCTTTCCTTATATATGGCGTATATGGAACCATGCGATTGTCTAAAATGTCCTGTATGTACCGTCTAGCTGTAAGGCTTCCAGTAATGACAAGTTCCGTGCGACCGGTCAAAGAAATTCCTGCCCACACCATCACAGATCCGCGCCCCAAATAATGTTGTATTGGAGAAATTGCACTAAACATACCGTTCATTGGGGCGTCTATATACAAGGAGACGCCTATTATTATTATAAAGACAGAATCGGGATTCATCCGTAAATAAAACACGTTCCCAGTGAGCCACGGTCCGGTTAACATACTCCAAAATTTTTTCTAGCCCTCCGGTGATATATATTTAAAGCTGGACTTCGAACAGCAACTCTTGGTCTCAAATTATATGCTCTAAGTCGCTCTCTAATGGTTTTCCCACTAATTTGTAAACCACTGACTGCGGAAGCTGTATCCTCAAACTTCGCGTTGTTACAAAACGTTGTCGCACAGTTGAGACTATGAAATATCGGTCATTAATTGGGGTTGTTACTCGATTTCTTCCTTGTTCCGGTCTGTGACCTATATCTTTGTATCACTCTTGAAACAGTCGTATGCGCCACATTAAACCCCTGTCCAATTCTTCGATGACTCCAACCTTAGGTATACCTAACCTAGTTCAACCAATATTAGTGCTTGAGCACATTTTTCACCAATAAGATTTCGTACCTACTTCACATTCCATATTGACAAAAATATTGGAAAAAAATACGGCTATTGCAATAATAAATACACTCATTTTAAATGCTTTTGGAAATTTAATCCACATGTCTTTTCTTTTTTCCATAGCATGCTACTTACTTCTGTTTTTCCAAAATGAAATGAATAAAAACATGTTATGCTATAAAAGTGTGTATTTCTGGTACTAATGAAGATAATTAACTGAATAAATAAAGATAATGTTGACAAAAGATAAGGCTACAGTACGATTTAAATAATGATTTGCTGGTGTAAATGCCCCACAAAGTATTACAAAATTTAATGGAAAAAACAAATCATATCATACAAAACATATCATACAAAAAAAATTATCGAAATTGGACATCAAACTTGGTTGAACTTATATTAAAATAAACTAAATATTGAAATAAATGAAAATCTAGATCTTAAATAAGTACAGTAAATATACCAAATTATAAATTTATATTAAATTAGTGATCAATATATGTCGTATCCACTATAGTAACATTGCACGCATGCATATGTGCTATATATCGCATGTACTATACACAAAGCCAACCGACTACGCATCTGATTGGTCAGAATATAAGTTCATAATATCTAAGTTATTTATCGGCGCAAAAATCTCTATCTAGCATGATTGCAGTAGACAAGTTCCAACAAGATTTATATAATATCAAGCATACATAAACTATGTCTATATTAAAAGATTAATGCGAAAGCATAGTAGCTTATACAGCACATCCGTGGTTATATATAATAATGCAGGGAGTCCAGATATAGCGTGCAAGGTGTGAACAGCTCCGCTAGTGAAATTTTTATAATATTGTAAAATGTAATAATTAAAAGTAAAGTAAATAAGTTAAAATTGTACTACATCATTGGAATACAATAGGAAAAGGTTATAAAGCAGAAATAACTGCGGTGTTGAATGTTTTTCGTCGAAAGCACGACGTAAGAAGAGTCCCCAGCAGCGTCCCTAGGCTGTTGACGAGTTTGATGAGCAGACCAAGATAAGGAAATAAATGTAAAATAAGTTCAACTGATAAAAAGGCAGTAAGTGTGGAATGTGATGCGTCAAAATTTGAGGAGATCCAGGTAAATAATAAGTGTTGCATCATTCCAAATAATACGGCAGCGTTCCGGTAGATGGCAGCAACATATAGGCTTGTAGCAGAAGTCAGCAACGTTCCTGATAGTACGGTAGCGTTCCGGTAGAAGGCAGCAACATAATCTAGTATCATTGCCAACAAACCAGTGCAGTGAAAATAGTTGTTGTGCTTCGAAACATTAAAAGGATTAATATAAAACTTTCATAAGATAATAACCATTTCAAACATATCTAATTTTAAATAAATATTGTTCCAGAGGTCCATATTTTTAGAATAAGTTACGTAGGTTTGCGTAGGGTAGTTATAAAGTTAAAAATTTAATTTCTCTATTTCCTTTATAATTTGAATATATATTAATACTTCTATTTGAATTATAATTTGCATATATTTTCATACTTCTTTTTGAATGACAATAAAAGTAGTCATATACAACTTCTTCTTTATTATTATTATTATTATCTCAAATATTTCAGGACATAATTTAATAATAGTATTTTTAGGTAGTTGGATTGAAAATCATCATACCAGCTAGTCTCGTCAATTATTCCATTTGATCTTTGAGATGAAGGAACTCATTTTACTTTGGCCTCTATTTTTATTCTATAATAACAGCAATTAATTTAAAAGCAAAGACGTAGGTACTCTCGACTTTTTTCGATTTTTTATATTTAGCAATCGTATGATAACATAAATAATGTAAAATAATTATTGTCGGCAGTGGGATAACTCTTTTTAATTTAAGGAATAAATAGAATGTGTGATGTATTTTTTAAGGCAGGTTCTTTGTCAATGCGTAGGTACATTATGTTACAGTAAGAGAAGTATAATTTTATTACTGTATAGATATTTGAAATAAGATAAGTACTTCTACTATTTTATAAACGGGATTCTTTAATAAAAAGCAATTTAGGATATTTTTAGCATACTTGATAATTCATAACATATGGCCTGGGCGACTCAACGCCTCGATCCGATAATTCCCGATGGCGACTGACGACTGACTGATTTTGCCATTTTTTTGGTACGTGTGCATAGGGCCGAAGCGATATTAAGAAATAAATAGAATGTTTCTAATAATAACGACTAGAAATTGCATTGTACCGTTTCGATTTTACCGCGATTCTCTATTAAAAACATGCTAGAAGAAATCATTCGGTCTATTTTTAGAAATATTGTATATATGTTGGGATCTCTTATGCGGAAAACAAATAAAATAATTTGGCAGTAGTGAACACTGAACACGTTCGTCCCCGCGGGGGGCTATTTTCGAGTCCGGAATATTAGTTTCAAATAAATTTATACGATTTCGTAATTATTGTCTGAAAACTTATAGTTATCCTATAGTAGCAGTCGAAAACATGTCTGATTATGTGGGTGTATTAGATATCTAGTCGTGTAATGACTTGATATATATTGCGTGTTATATTCCTTTGGGAAAATGACTAAAATATAGCCGACAGAATAAAAAAAAGATCCAATGTCGAAATTTCTACCAATAATACAATCACTTAAGAAAAGCCAACGTGGTTTATGAATATCCGGTTTACTTATTGAAGATTCTAAACCAAGTAACATTAAAAATTGTTGGGAAATTGGCCAGTCAAATAAAATAGTAGAGTAGAAAACTACTAAACTAACGGCTAGTTCTGATATTTTAATATGTTGTTAGGACCACTACCAGTATTTTATATCCAAGTTTGTAGCTTTGAAAGACCTGCACCTTTCGAGAGCTAACTACGTAGCACTCAAAAACCGCGAAATTATCACAATTTTTTCGTTTTTTCACTATATCTTTTAAACAATACGTTTGTTCATACTGTATTTTATTACGCATTTTAAAGTAGATTAAATTTTCTACAATTTGCGACCAGAACCAGCTCTATAGAAATAATAGTTATCAAAATACAGCCCTTCAAAAATTGACAATTTTTCCAAAAAAGTGAGATTTTAACATTTGGACTTTCGGCCCCGAAATTAAGGAAAGTTTTACGGGTCAGAGTCATAGTCACAGGGGAAGATGTTGTAGCGAATGTAATTAATTGTAAATATATTATTAATAGGCTAAATATATATTTCTTTAGGATATATATGGGTTTCACTTTTTTGGAAAAAATTGCAGGCCTACGGACGTCGTTCTGGGCTTAAATTAAAGCTAGCTACATTGGCTATATCTACCGCTATGATTATGAATTATTCACTTTTCTGGAAAAAAGTGCTAATTTTTGGAGGGCTCTATCTCGGTAACTTATATTTTACCTATAGAGCTGGTTGTAGTCTCAAATTGTAGATTGTAAATTTAATCTACTTTAAGATACGTAATAAAAACTCATAGTTTAGAAGATGTAGTGAAAAAATTTAAAAAGTGCGAAACTTACGCGGTTTTTCGGGTGCTACGAAGTTGGGGTGCACAGGTCTTTTAAAGCTGCAATCTTTGATATACACTACGGATAGTTGTCCTAACAACATATTATAAAATCAGAACTTAGCCGTGTTTGCGGACTACTAATAATTATTCAAATTTTTCGATTTTCGATTTTGTTGTAATAGTAATGAGTAATTCAGATTTTCTAAAATTGAGTTAAATTTTAAGTGCCTAAGAACAATTTTTACAGATTTTACAAATTGTGAAAGAACCGACTGCGACTGTTTGATTTATTCACTTATTTTTTTAGTCTAAATTTATTTAGATAAATTTTATAGATATGATATACTGTGATGTTGATTTCACAAATTCAAGCTATAACAGATGCTATTGTAAGAAAATGCTACCGTTCAGGCCTATAATTTTGTCGGGAAGTATGATATCGACCCAAAATTCGTTTGTCCTTTCTTTATTGCCAGACATTCTAAGAAGGTCCACATTAAATGGGTAATTTATCCTGTCTTCCTTTCTCTCTTTAAGTACACAGCTAAATTTCAAAACGTAAATAGATGTGTGACGCAGAACTGACATAATGTAAAATATCTAAAATCTTATTGTCCCTTCTGAAGGGTTAATTAGATCCTCTGGCGGTACGTCTCATAAAATCAGGGACTCTTAAAGATTCGACAGTAAAATCATAAATTATTATTCCTTGGGTCAGTTGGCCGAAGTTTCACTTAATTAATGGTTTCCGGTATTGGAAAATTAGTATTCAGTATAATATTCATTAGCTACAAAATCAAAGTAAATAGTGAAATGGCCAAACCTACCCCGAAGATAATATTAGAATAATACTTTATTACAAGTATCCTTTGGCCCACCCAACGAGGGCAAGAGTGACAATCTTTATGGTTTTCTTAATTTATTATGTTAAACGTTATATATATATATATATATATATATATATATATATATATATATATATATATATATATATATATATATATATATATATATATATATATATATATATATATATATATATATATATATATATATATATATATATATATATATATATATATATATATATATATATATATATATATATATATATATATATATATATATATATATATATATATATATATATATATATATATATATATATATATATATATATATATATATATATATATATATATATATATATATATATATATATATATATATATATATCCTGGTTTGAAGTTATTTGAATTAATCTCTCGATCAACGAAATTTAGTATTATCCGACAAAGTTAGTTTGTGAATCTTAGTGGTTATGTAAGGTTTTTTCCATTCCAAGATTAACATCTACAACATGAGAGTACATGAGGTAAGATAATTCCAAATGTATCAATATCAAGATTTCCCCGTCTAACTTTAAATCATATGCTACGAACCCAGGACTGTGAGGTCATGTGCGTATATATGTGTATATATGTGTATACCTATATGTGTATATATATATGTATACATATTCTTGCCAACCCAAGATGCTCCCTTTCATTTTAACATCGTCCAATCTGATGAAAACCCCAGTGGTTACATTATTTCTCCTAGTTAATATTCGACGTGAAAGAAAGCACATCGACTGCGACTGCTTCATTTATTTAGATGCGAAATTAAATTCAGTAGGTAGTAAGTATGTAGCAGGTGGCGATACATTTTTGGGGAGCCAGTAACCTTTCCCATGCGTCAGTAGTAAAACTTTTAAAGATTTCTGAATATAATATATTTATGGAAGCGTGAAACTCGTCGGTAATAAACCGAATAAGAACTCGTAGAACTCGAAGAGCGTTTGCATAAAATCGACACTACACAGGAACATGAAAACCGTTTTTACGAATTGCCTAAGATGTTGTTATATCAGCTTTGTGTGATACCTACGCGATTTTGGCGGTCCTCGCTTAGCTGATACTCAAGAGTAGGTACATCAAAATGCTAATTATCTGTTTTTAAAAATCCACCCACACGCAACATTTCATACCTACTTTGTTATTTTGCAACGATTACATAATTTTGGCACCGTCATCTCGCGCTTTCCTTGCTGCCCATTCCCAAAGATATTAGATTTAATTTTATTCGAATCTCCCTTAATGATTTACACTAGCTGAGTTGGGCTTACTCGAATTTAGCAATTAAAATATTGAAATAAAATTAGTAAATTGTTACCTAGCAGCTGTCGTTTCCATCTGAAATATTGATAACAGCCAAATTAAATAATTATGACACAGCAAAGATCATTTCGAGAAGTAGGTATATTACCTATACGACACCCGAATAAATCCGTAAGTGTATATTTTCCAATACAACCAATGAGGAAGGGTTAATCCGACATTGTTCAATGCGACAGACACAACGACATATTTTTTAACCGACTTTGTTCGAAAGGGGGTATTTCCAAGTGGGTCCCATTTTAGTTTTATTAGCATTAGACCTTGCATTCCGACCAGAAGAAATGGCGAGTGCGCTGGTCACAAGACTAATTTGTAGATATTTAAATTAATTAAAAAAGTATTTTCTATCGGATCAAAAACTGCATACCATTCTCGAATCAACAGAGTTCTTTGCTATTCATGTTTGTTTTGCGGAAAGAAATCTTGGGTTTGTAGCAATTCATTACATAGACAAATAAGCAAATAGATGAATAATAAGGAAGACACAATTACCAGTTGTATCTATATCTGGACATATCTACGGAAAACGAACCACTTAGAAGTTATACAAGTTCTGTCACCTTTATTGGGGATCTTCAGAGTGATGTACGATTTGTTTTATTGATCATTTATACTAAAATTTAGAAAATTAATACTTCATAATTTTCAGTAAAACAATATTTCGTTGACTGGACTAACTGAGGCGTTCCATAGCAAAACTCGTCTTATCACTTGTGACTAAAACTAAGCTTAGAAAGAAAAACGGTTTATGCCTTTACTTCGCATGACTCTTTTGTTTCATGACATTACTAATAACTGAGAAGTCTATTCAGCATACTTGTTGGAACAGAAGTTTAATGCAAAAATAGATATTTTAACATTTAGTTTGGATAAGACAAGTTTTGTTTTGATCTACTAGATAAGACTAGTTTTGTAACGAGTTTCTATACTGAGTTAAGGCAAATTACTTCAAAAATATTTTTACGTCAGTTATTTCTATGCTAACGTAATCAGAAAATCAAGAATTTACTTAATATAACTTTATTAGACTCTGTAGTCTGTATTCTTTTCAAAATCTTCTCTTAGCTCACAAAAATCATTATCATCTTCTACAATCTGCACATTACCATTGTCTTCTACCATTTGATTTAAAGGTTTCGAATATCCCTCATACTTAATCTTTGACACCTGTATTTCTTGCCATTGTGGCCTCAGACAGGGAAAACAGGTAAATCCTTAGCAGTATGCCTAAGAATAATGAAAAATAAATGCTAAAAACATAAACACTTTAAGTAGTACAGTACAGCTGTGGAATTTTTACCTTGATCGTTTTTCTAGCTCCCTTTCCCACTTTTTGGGTTCACTTACTCGTTTTCTAACGCTTTTTGGCCCCACCAGTACAATCTTGGCTTTCATGGAAATGATTACAAGGTTTTCACATTAACAGAGTTTTTTGCAATGAAAATACGTTTTCCTTAAGAAATAATTCAAAACACTACTTAGAGCTCACCAAAATGTTTGTACAAACCTTTCTAAAATGGCCTGATCTTAAATAAGCATCAAGTCGCTTATTGGTTACACGGATAAGGCGGGTTTTTGACACAGCACTTCGCATGGATAAGACCAGTTTTGCACTGGAATTTGTCTGTCATATTCTATTGGTTAAGATGAGTTTTGCGCCGCCGATGTCGATTATACATCATACAGATATTGTTGTAAAGGTCCAATATCATACAGATATTGTTGGATAAGACGAGTTTTGCTATGGAACGCCACAACTATACGTTAATATGTGCAGTTGTTTAACTTGAGTTTAATGTTTTCAAAATTTATTCAAAGACGCGTTCCGTTAATTTGCCTGAGCAGTTTTAGTTTGACATTTTAACATAAACATATCAGCAGATTTTTTAAATAATATCAAAATCCAAATATTTTAAGACTTTTTTGTCACCAAAATATCTAGTTTCGAACCACAACATTTAGCAATCTAGATGATATGGACTTGGGAACTACCGAAAAGAGTTTTACATATATATCAACGAAAGTTTGAAAGTCCGTAGTATTTTATTTCTATGCCGGTGGAGTTGAGGTAAACGTTTTAACATTCAGCTCCTTTGTTTGTGAGTTGCGTTAACCAAAACAAATCACTTACACAAGTTACTCAGTTGTTTGCGAAGTTAGACATACAAGACGTAGTTGTTCTACTAAAGATGGTGTCCATCCGTGAGAAATGGCTTCAGCGGAATGATATTGCTGTTAGGGAGATCTCTATCGGATAAGGACTTGGATCATGTATCAAACATGGATCAAACGTAAATTTGACGTGTTGTGTTTGTGTAATAAACATACAATATTGATGAAATTACTAAATTCACATTGCCGGGGTCCATAATTATTGTCCTGTAGGACTTACCCACACCCCATGGATAGAAGGATTTGCTTTAACACAGTAAAATCAATGTATATATTTATTTCTACACTATCTATAATCGTTGAGTGAGAAATTATTGAGAAATTATAGAGGCGCAACGTTTGTAGCGAAATACGTACCTAATCTATAACTTTAAGGCCCCGTAAATTGGAAATTAAGGCCTCAATAAACATATTTATCGAGCAAAATATTCTTAGGTTCAGACAAGGAATACAGTCCTTCATGTTTGACATTCCGTTATGTTACACCCTCTGTTTTACACTAGGGGTTTTTGGATCCTAGATTTGTCAGTCTGTCGAAACTGTTGTTGATTCTTTATAGCACTAGTGCAATAAAATTTTTATTGCACTCATCTGGGGCGCGATTCTGGGCTCTTCGATTAGTGACAACGTTAATCGAAATTGACGCCATGCGAACGATATTTCCATATTTGCGATTCTCGAGCACTCGAATCTGATCCAATGCGATCTATTTATATCGAAAGATGTGCGACCGGAAAATTAACGTCGAATCGGTCTAATACGAATGTCAACTAGTCAGATTGAATTAAATTTTGTGTTACCAGGATCCGGAGAAGAGAGAAAAATTAAAATAATATGGAAAATTTATTATACTTAGAACTACTTAAGGAATTAGAAGATATAGAAGTGAATGAAGAAGAACATCAAGTTTTTATACAAAATGTCAGAGATCCATTAACTGAGGCAAGTGAGGATCAGTTTAAAAAAATGTCAAGGACTAACTAAAGAATTGTGCCGTTCCTATTTGTCAAAGTATTCTCAGTGAAGCCCCCCCTCATGTATGTGTCATATGTATCTTTTATTTTTGTTTTAATTCTGCATCGTAAATATTCCATAATAAGTCTAAAGCAGAATATTACTTACATATTATATAATTCGTTAGCCCCGCGCTTACATTCTACATATTTGCTATGTCACACCATAATGTTTGAGCGTCTTTAAAAGTGAAATTGGCACTATATTTTCCGTTAATGCGGTTATTGTTTTTTTGTAGATATTCTACAAACATTTTTTTTAACTTTTCAATTGGGTTTTTACCCTTCTTTGTAATTTTATAATATTTTAATATATAAATTTGGCAAATAAAAATAGTTATTTGTGTGTTAATAGCGCAAAGTACTGAATTGCCACTTGCTTAAGAAATTCTTTCAAAAGCGGCAATGGCAGTTTGTGCTCGTAATACATACAATATTTTTTCTACAATCGCTTAAAACAGTGTGTTCTTGTACGTATTTGACATGTTTATATATGACGATTTTTATAAGTTTTTTTTGTTAGCTACATTTCTCATGTGTAATTTTTGACTGACAAGCGCCTGCTAAGGACTTTATAATAAAGAAGCGAGCGGGAATTGACACTATTGCCACTTTAAAGCGGCAATGGATGACAATTATGTCATCATCGGAAATAGCGGACTCTGCGTTGAGAATTGAAAGCGCAAAAGCCTACTATTGAGGCGATTGTAGAGAAAGTTATTTATTACCTACGTCAAATGTCAAATGACAAAAATGACAATGTTGCCCATGACAATGTTGTGTATCGTTCGAACGATTCGAAGAGCTTTACGAAGTTGAGAATCGCGCCCCGTCATCTACTATAGTATTTTGTGATCATGACAAACGTAAACATAACATTTGACATTTACTAATGTCACCTAAATAAAACATTTTTTTGGATTTTGCATGAACGTAGAGAAAATATTGTATGCAATTCGTAGAAAAAGTGTTAATTGCACTGCTAACTCGGCGTGAGGGCCTCGTTCGACAATTTCACGTCGGGTGCAATCAACACTTACTTTTTGCACTTGTTGTATAAATAACTATTACTTTCAACTGCTCGCCACTTAGTTGGAGATCGAGTGCGCTGAATTCGCAACATGGTATGCAACAAAACAGACGGTGAATTCTTACGTAAAAACACCTCCCAAAACATATAACGGTGGTTCAGTTTATCCGTTCAGTGATAAAATGGGCTCAACAGGTAAAGAAAACCTTCGCAAATAATAGAGCTGCTATTACCTAATATATCTCGGGTGTAAAAATTATGCACGCATATCGCCATAACTGTTACGCATCTTTACAATTTCTCACTCAACGCTATAACGCTTCAGAATATCTAGTAACTATGTAAAATCCACAAGTGGCACATTAATTGGTTTTAATCAAATTAAAATGTTAACACATGAACCCTAGGGAATATTCCACTGTAATCCTAAGTATATCAAATTTCCTTATAACAAATGTTCATTCAAGCAGCATTATGTCTAGACCTTCGTAATGGCGGGTCGAAAACTTTTTCCGTTCCCCAATTTCTCACCGGTCCACCTCTGGTGCCATCCAGGCATTTGTTTTAATGTAATTTGCCGTCTCCTTCCGAATTGATTATGTGAAAGTCCTCGTCAGGTTGGAGTTGAAAATAACTTTCCAGATAAAGAAGTTTATTTTAAATTGTTATTTTAAATTTGGTATATTTAAGAATGATATTCTTGTTTTTCTTTGCACGACAAATTCAGTCAATCCGCTTCTTCCCGAGATAAACATTAATAAACGGGGGAAGGTTTCGGAATGCTTATTTGTATGACAAAACTCATATTAAAAGAATATTTTGCTTGATAATGATTTTTTAATAAGGCCTTAATTTACAAGTTACAAAAAACTTGTAGATTAGGTACGCATTTCGCTATCAACGTTACGCCTCTTTATAATTTCTTAATCATTTCTCACTCAACGATTGTAGATAGTGTACAAATAAATACTACATTGATTTTACGGTGTAAAAACAAATCCTTCTATCAATGGGGTGTGAGTATAGTAAGTCGTACGGGACAATAATTGTGGCCCCGACAATGTGAATTTAATAATTCCATCAATATTTTATGTGTATTACACAAACACAACACGTCAAATTTGCATTTGATGCATGTTTATCTCAAGTCCTTATCCGATAGAGATCTCCCTAACAGCAATCCCATTCGGCTGAAGCTATTTCTCACGGATGGACACCATATTTAGTAGAACAACTACGTCTTGTATGTCTAACTTCGCAAACAACTGAGTAACTTGTGTAAGTGATTTGTTTTGGTTAACGCAACTCACAAACAAAGGAGCTGAATGTTAAAACGTTTACCTCAACTCCACCGGCATAGAAATAAAATACTACGGACTTTCAAACTTTCGTTGATATATATATATATATATATATATATATATATATATATATATATATATATATATATATATATATATATATATATATATATATATATATATATATATATATATATATATATATATATATATATATATATATATATATATATATATATATATATATATATATATATATATATATATATATATATATATATATATATATATATATATATATATATATATATATGTAAAACTCTTTTCGGTAGTTCCCAAGTCGATGTCATCTAGATTGCTATATGTTGTGGTTCGAAATTAGATATTTTGGTGACAAAAAGTCATCAAATATTTGGATTTTGGTGATATTATTTACTGCAGACAAATTAGAGAAACGCGTCTTTGAATTAATTTTTTGAATACATTGAACTCAAGTTAAACAACTGCACATTTTAACGTATGGTTAGTCCAGTCAACGAAATATTGTAGAGGGAAATGTAAGTAATTTTTGATTTTGGGAATTTATTTGGACTAGGTGGTGAACATATTAAAACTTTCCATTCCTAGGAGGTGAACGGAGTGCAGGGGTGTTCTCATCTAAAACATTATACATTATTCGTTGAGAATTCCCGGAGATGAGGTTCATAGTAGTACAATACAAGACCCACCTGAGGGAGTTTAAAAAACTAGTTAGACAAAAACAAAGAAAAGCGTGGAAAGCCTACTGTGAGGAAATTGAAGACTACTCACAGGCAGCCAGGCTATGTAAAATCCTCACCAAAGACAAAAACCATGATATAGGTATAATGAAAAGGGACGATGGTACCAAGACCAACAACTTTTGCGAAAGCCTAGAGCTGCTCATGCAAACTCACTTCCCTGAATCTGTCACAACAGATAGTAGGGAATGGCCAAATGAAGTCGACACCCAACCAACAAATTCGGACTGGCAAACCGCCAACCAAATTGTAAGTGAAGACAGAATCAAATGGGCAATACAGAGCTTCTCCCCATTCAAATCGCCGGGCATCGACGGCATATATCCAGCACTACTTCAGTGGGGCCTGGATAAACTACTGCCGCACTTGGTTGGGATGTTTAGGATGTGCTTAGCACACCTCTATACCCCAATGACATGGAGAGAAGTAAAAGTATTGTTCATACCAAAAGCAGGGAGGATGGACTATTCCACCCCCAAAGCATACCGTCCTATTAGTATAACTTCATTTCTACTGAAGACAATGGAGAAGCTATGTGAGCGATATCTGAGGGATGTAACATTGACTAACAATCCGGTGCACCCCAACCAACATGCATACACGCCAGGAAAATCCACCGATACTGCCCTCCATGTGGTAGCAAGTCGGATTGAGAAATCCCTGGATCATAAGGAATCCACCCTGGGTGTCTTCATAGATATAGAGGGTGCGTTTGATAAGACCACCTTTCCTAAAATCACAGCGGCCCTAACACATAGGAACGTTCCTAATACTGTGAGCAGCTGGATATCCAACATGCTCTCTAAAAGAGCAGTACAAATCAGTACCGGAGACACTGTCATAAGAGGACTGGTTGCGAAAGGCTGTCCGCAGGGAGGTGTTTTATCACCACTGCTATGGAATCTGGTTCTTGACAGCCTCCTAAACCACCTCAACGTGGAAGGATTCTACACAATTGCATACGCAGATGACTTAACGATACTGCTTAATGGAAAATTCGAAGGAGCTCTCTGTCAGAGAATGCAGATGGCCCTAAGAATAATCGAATAATTGTTGTGAGGAGTATGCCCTATCCGTCAACCCCAGGAAGACGGAAATGGTACTCTTTACAAGGAAAAGAAAACTGGAGCCAATGAGAGCACCTGTTCTCCTAAACACAGCACTAAACTTTGCACCACAGGTGAAATACTTGGGGGTAACTTTCGATGCTAAATTAAACTGGAATCTTCACCTCGAAAGAAGAATAAATAAGGCCTACATATCATACGAGCAGTGTCGCAGGACAGTAGGGAAAACCTGGGGAATGAAACCCAGGGTGGTCCTGTGGATTTACACTGCTATCATAAGACCAATGTTGGCCTATGGAGCTGTTGTCTGGTGGCCCAAGAGTCAACAAATAACAGCAAAACTCAAGCTAGGCCAGGTACAAAGAGCCTTGCCTGTCTGAGCATAACCGGAGCCATGCGAACAACACCAACGAGAGCAATGGAGATAATGCTGTGTCTTCCACCACTAGACCTACATCTAGAAGAAGTGGCTCTGACTACCATGACTCGCCTTAAATCTGTTGGCATACTACCAAATGCAAGCTGTGGCCAAACCAGAAGCCGCCTGTGGACTGAGGCTGTCAGAAAGATACCCCTTTTACATGTCATGTGCATGTAAGAGATGTAGGCATGTGCAGATGGTATTCCGCCTCGGCTTGTCTTTGATAAACCTTACACCATACATACTACTGGTGAAGACGAGGCCGGCGTTGAAGGTGTAAACTATGTCTTCACGGACGGATCAAAGAAAAAGGATGGAGCAGGCTGTGGTATATATTCCAGGAATCTGGGACTCCGATGCAGCTGGACTATGGATAAAAATGCCAGTGTAGTACAAACAGAACTCGCTGGTATAACCATAGCCGCACAAGAGATTGCTCGCTGAGAAATAACGGGCAAGACAATAAGAATCTGCACAGATAGTAGACAATCACTACTGGCCCTGAAAAATTATAAAATAACTAAAGGATCAACATGGGAATGTCACCAAGCACTTGTGAGAGCATGTCAGATGAATAACATCTGCCTGTGCTGGGTCAAAGGACACTCACAATGCAACGGCAATATAGAAGCTGACAAACTGGCCAAGAAGGCAGCCAACCTGAGTATCCTTGGGCCTGGTCCTTCAAGTACGCTACCAGTTGCAGCGAAACTTCAATTAATAAAGGAAAACACCCACATAAAATTGAAGACGTTATGGGATGAAACAAGTAGCTGTCAGCTGGCCAGAAATCTCTTGAGATATCCCAGCGAAGAGACGGCGAGGAACTATCTGGCAATGTCCAGGGGTAAACTGCGATTTGTTACAGGAATCCTAACCGGACACTGCCGGGTAAGGAAACACCTCTATAACATGAGACAAAGTGACACACCCATCTGCAGAGGATGTGAACAAGAAGATGAAACGATGGAGCATGTACTTTGCGAATGTCCCGCCGTGTCATCGACCAGAGAATCCATATTAGGGGAACGTTGGCCTTCTATGGCCAATTTGAGGGAAATGCCCCTGGGCAACATCATCACCTTTTGTACAACATTGGGCTGGTCGATGACCTAGGGAGACATTTCCCTCACGAAGGAAGCACAAGGGGCCCAATGGGGCCTAAGTGCAGCGGATCTCGATCCACACTCCGGACATATTCCAGATTCCAGATTCCTGGTTCATAGTAGGTGAACCATCCCCAGCTACATCCGGTATGTTTTTTGACGTCGGATTCGTGATCAGCGAACACAAAAACCCCCGGGTAAGATATTTGAACAAATTTTTGCCGTCACTTGACGGGAAATTCCTGGAGACGAGGTTAATAGGGAGTGTACCGACTCCTCCCAGGTACACCCAGGATGTTTTTTGACGTCGGATTCGTGATCAGCGAACCCAAAAACTCCCGGGTAAGATATGTGAACAAATTTTTGCCGTCACTTGACGGGAAATTCCTGGAGACGAGGATGTTTTTTGACGTCGGATTCGTGATCAGCGAACCCGAAAACCCCCCGAGTAATAAAAATGAACAACAATGCACCCTTTTAAAAAAGAATTTTTATAAAGTATAATGTGGCTGCAAATTTGATGCAGTTTTTGATGCATTTTTGCATACAAAAATGCATTTTTTGACAAGCCCCCTTAGTTATCCCCCGAACTTTTTTCTAAATTGTTTTTAGAATGGTATGCAAAAAACCCGAGGCCTCTACCTGCGTGTCATAAAAAGTGCTAGCTCAGGGCATAATTTCGATACCTCTAGTCTCTAGTTTAACTAGTCCAAAGTTCCAATGTTAAAAATTTTGTTCCTTCCATTCCATATATCGCCTTGTATTTTAAATTATGTTCCTTCCTATACCGCCTTTTGCGCATTCATTGACTGGGCTCAGTTTTATGTTTGCAGAACTGATGGAATGTGTCAGAATCTACAA
Organism: Tetropium fuscum; assembly: GCA_964058915.1. Lineage (NCBI taxonomy): Eukaryota > Metazoa > Arthropoda > Insecta > Coleoptera > Cerambycidae > Tetropium > Tetropium fuscum. The sequence continues at coordinate 6,208 of CAXKVY010010885.1, read as the reverse complement.
GTGTGTATAATTATATCTGATAGGTATCCTATGTGTATTTACGTTGTAATAACCTGCGACTATAATAGACTGTGTGTAAATGACACCGTATGAAAGGAGTCAGAGAAGAAGGAGAACATTATACGATGGTGTCTTGGGTATTGTCGCATTTAATATTATTTTCCCGTGGATATGCACAGCTGAGATGCCATTTTGAGATGCGCCTGTTGAAATGTAATAAATAACTGTCGCCAGACACTTTTGTACATTCTTAGTTTTATTTAGCCATGTCTGCATATTACTTAATAGTTTCAAAAACTAAATATATAAAATTTATATTAATACTAATAGTAGATCTTTAAAATCCAACGGAAATAATAAGTGTCATATTATTTCTAAAACTTGCATGACTATTCGCGCACTAAACTAACTTATTAATGGATTGGCAGAACTACGTAAATAATTCGAAATATCAAGGTCCAATTATTTAAGCTGGTTGAGTGAAATTTTCGGAAATATATCATGCCACCTATCACCTAATACATAAAATACATGAATTATATGGATCAGATGTAGATAAAGTGCCTCGAAATACTTGAAAATACTTGATCTATCTTTAAATTTTCATCTTAATGTGATTGCGTAAATAATCATAAAAAAATAAATTAGCACTAGGTATAAGTGAACCTAATTCGGATTCAGTATTGTCGTTGACGGTTTTTCCAAGGTCAAGCATGTTTCGATACAAATATGGAAGCTTGTCACGACTTGTTTACCAGTACATTGGCATCGTAAACAAGAGAATGTAGATACTAGTTGATGCTTACACGACAACAAATTTATAAAAGGCATGGATAGCTTGGAGTGTCTCTTTTATTGAATCTGTGGCAAATTTGTTCTTTCGAAATGTCTGCATGTACTTGTACAAAGAGGCAATGCCAGAAATAACCCCTTTTAAAATAAAACTTTTACCTAATATGACTTTTTCCCGAACCTCAACGCGTTTATTGCATATTGCAAGAACGCGAGGAATGTACAAACAAATTTCAATTTTTGATAAACCTAGCACAAGTGAATTTAAACTAAATTATGTACAAATTGTCGAAAACAGAGTTCCTAATAAGAGACGGGGGTCCCATATTGGGGCACCCGATCTCTTATTAGGAACCGTACATATTTTTTGGATAATCAGTAAGTATTTACGCTAAATATTATTTCATCTTTCCACACATTGAACGAATGAAGCTTGTATCTTCTGTACTGTAATCTTCGTCCGCTCATCTGTAACATTTTGTGTAATACAGACACTGTACATTATATTCTTCTTCATCATTGTCGTCGTTGTAAGCAACTTCCGAGTACTTTCATCACTTGAGGAATCACTCAGTTCGTTCTTCTTTTTCTTTATTGTTTTGCTTCTGCTATAAGGTTTTGGTTTAATTTTACTTTCTTCGCTTTCTTTACTTTTTATCTATTTGTTTTCTTTGTCAAGTCTCTTTGCCAAGATTTTTGGATGACATTTTTTTGCACTGGGCTTATCAAACTGTTAGGACTTATTACACGAGATTTTCCCGATGAGGACCCTGGAAGAGCCCGTTCAACTTCTAGGATCTTTTGAGTTACTGGAGGAGAATCCTCGTCTGATTCATGTTCATGTTCATATTCCTTTTCGAGGTTGAGTTGAGGTATCTTCTATATTTATTGATTCTTGATTGCCTTCAAAAATGGTATCGAAATATATGCTCATTAAGGTGATATCGATCAGTTTTCGCAGAGTTGACCAAGACCGCCATCGTAGCTGGATTCGTAGCTAGATTCGGGATCGTAGCTAACATCCTCTGTTTCTTTATATGACGCAGGTTGTCTGCTAGAGCTGCCACTTATCACGTCCTCCGCAGTTAGATTAGTGTGTTTCCCATAGCATTCGAGGGTTCCTTTTGGTACACCAAAATTCTTTGATGTTGTTTGATGCCCCATTTCATGTTGTCTAACTGCTTTATTTTAATGCCACACCATCTGTTCTTTATTCCAAGTTTTTGTTTTTTAGATGATTTCGTTTAAAATAATAGTTTAAATGAAACAACGTGCAAAAAAAATTAATATGTTATTAGGATTCCCAATAAGAGATCATCTTTTATTAGGGAACAGTAACTGTTAAATATGAATTATAATAACCATGTAACCCCCCTCTTATTAGGCTATTTTACCTTATGTAATACTTTAACTTATGTATAACTTATGTATTACTTATGTATAACTTTAATACTTGTGTGTGGTTTGTCTTTAATAAATTTGTTGGATTTTTTTTGTAATTGGGGTGGATTCCCAGAAAATGTTGGGAACCTCTGTTGTAGAGCAATAAAAAGTTAGTGTTGACTAAGGGTTTTATTCGATTGAAATGGTGATGGTGTCCGGTACACATATGAGGACCAATATTTATGATTGCGTAAAAATAAGTCGAAACGAAAAAACTGTTGGCAGATCCGCTACATCTGTGTATTACATGTTCTATTATTGTAACTAACGTGCTTTTATTTTTGTACTATGTAATACAAAAATTATTTTGTTGGAAATCACGCGGAATTTTTATGTTGTACTTACATTTATAACTTAAACTATGTACATAAAATAATAATTTATTTATTACCAGATGTTATGCTATGCTAGAAATACATTCAAATAGAAAAGTCCAATCTAAGGAAAACTTTGTAATATGCCAGACTTTTCCTTATAACGCAGACTGATATACAGGGTGAGTTTCTAGTATGTATTTGGGCTGTAGCGCCTTTGCTATTTATCAGACAAAAATGTGTGTTATCCCAGGTTGTTGGTATACTTTCTTGGTAGTTTTTAAAAATATCGGTGAATGTACAGGGTGTTCCATTGTTACGTTCACTTTTAGTAGTTAACAATTTGAGTATCTGAAATTTATTGTAGATATATTTGACGGATAACATTGATTTTAAACAGTGACTACGCCTTCCCTTTTGCATGTGTTTAGAAATTCAGGTCGGCATATTACTTTTATTAGTCGATTACATCAATATTGCCACAGCGCATTTATTAGATACTTTGTCACATATTTAGCACAAATATCTGTGTCGCTTTATTGTTTTGTGAGTTGAACATTGGCAGTTCTGTGACGCTAACCTAGGTCCGCAGATTTATGGTCTAACTTTCAGAGGGCGTTTGTCTTTTCGCTTCCTTTCTGAGCCGAACGCGTGGATGGCATAGTGGTGTTTCGTCGTGTTAAAAATCTAAGTGATTTTCTTGGTTAAATAACGTAGTATGTACGTTCAGACATATTAGGATAATACAAGGAAATCATTCTACATGTGTTGATATTTTGGATGAATATACACATATCACATTAGTGGGATCATATAACTTTTAACGTTAAGGTAAGCCATTTTGTTTCTTGAAACCGCGTGTTCATATTTCATTTTGCCTACTTTGTGTTCTCTAGAGCCTGCGTTGTGTTGAACTCCCTAGACTTAATTGAGGGACACAGCTAATCTATCTTTTCGAAGCCGTTTTCCTACTAATTAAGTAAGTTTTACCAGATATATAGTCACTTAACCTAACTTTTTTTATTTGTAACGAGACTAATGTACCGGTCTGTGTTACAGGGCTTCATTGTCTTTCGGTGAGTGTAAGTCACACCACCTTTTAGACCATCTTTTAGACCACCATTTTACCACATTTTACACTACCTTTGGAACCACATTTCCTTTGGACTACCTCCTTTGGAACCACCTCTAAGACCAGCCGAAGTCCATCGACCCCTGTACAGGTGTAGTCACAGGAGAGATCCACCTTACTGGAAGACTTGTTGCATATCACAGATACGCTAGTGTTAAGAATATTTTAAAAGGGGACACACTGTTTGATTTACTTGATATTACTACGCTTGTGTACGTTTAAAAATACAAAATTATTATGAGCCTTCATTACATAATATTAGTGATGTCCCCCAGGGTAGTGTTTTGGGACCTCTATAATTAACAAGTTTTACATAAGATTTTTCAGCATTCTTGAAAGTATTCCTAAGTCTCATCAGTACGCTGATGATTGTCACTTAATTTTTAAATTTTCTCTTGGAGATATTAATGCATCTGTTACAAATATACAAATATTAACTTAGATTTGGAATGTATTTCTTCAATGTCTTATTGTCATGGATTAATATTAAATGAACCTAAAACTGATTTGCTGGTTTTTGGTTGGAATTATTAATCATCCTGCATTTGTTGGCTCAATAAATAAACAACAAAACCATTCAAGAGATAGTTGTAGAGACTTAGGACTTTATATCGACAGTAACCTTAGATTTTCGGAGCATGTTAATTATGTTATTAAAAAAATATATGCGACATTGAAGATTCTGTATAAAGAATACAGAATCAGTCTAGATGTATAATTAAGGTTATATTCACTGATTCTTGGCCACATTGCATATAGTGACACAGCAAACGTTTGACCAAGTGTCTATAGGTATTCGCCTGGTTACTCTCGCTGCTTAATAAACATATTTGGGTAGGGATTGCCTCACTATTTATGTGTATATTGATTGCGGAAAGGTAATCGTGCACATTGACATTTAAACCGCTTTTCTGTGTAAGCTGTTTAAGTATATGCTGCGTTTCCAGGTATAATACCACATTTTTCGTAATATTTGGAATTCTTTGTTATGTATCACCATTTTTAGAATTCCAATTGTAAAGTAAACCTAGTTGTAAGTATACTGTGTGTAATTATTTTTCTTTTCCCCAAACATTACCGAATGTGCCAGAGTATATTCGACACCCAGGATAATTCGGGGACTATCTGACTTAGTTGCGCATAGTCAGTGACGTCCACGGTAATTAGTGACTTCGGTAATCACCGAATTCATTAATTTAATTTGAATTTTATTTTTATTTTTATTAAGAGCTGAGCTATCTTAGGCAAACTTTTATTGTCCACGTTAAATCGCTATTGAATATACTCCAAGGGGTAATACCATATCTCCTGGACAGCAACTAACTTTCTTATTTTAAACGGAACACCCTATATATTTTTTGTAATTCGGAAAGAGCACAAAATTTTGAGTCAAAACATATAACGCACCCTAGGTTAAACCCTCAGGTTCGGAAATATTTACCATTTTAAGAACATAATGACAGATGGAAAGATCTGGTAGGAGCTTCATAACTTTTTTCATATGGTATATCTAAATTTAATTTTTGCCACAGCGTAAGAACATAGAGTGGTTTTAGTTTTGCAATTAAAATAGAATCGAAAATAATATCTCAAGTATTACATTTTATTTTTTTATTCAAATTCTACCAGAGGAGGCTGTTATTTACCTAGCCAGTTCCCATACTTAAGTAGCAACCCTGAGGCTAAGCAAGTTTCATCGCAAAATTTCGCGGATTTTCCGCTCCCAAAAGTTATCACCTCCCGGGATGGTGCAAACTCAGATTACATGCATTTGAGACAAAATGCAGGTATTAAAACGCTTTCCAGCTTACCGGAAATTAATTCCTCGATAAATTATAATTTGACTGGCCTGGCACCGCATGCAGTAGGCGGTGTAAACTCATTATCTCGTGAGGTGGCACGTTAAGACATTCTGAAATAATTAATTCCTCCCACAAGGAAGTCTCGCCTTATTTTATTTAATTATAAATTGTTCTACGTGCATGATACGGCTCACGGCCGGGGCTATATTTCTTGCACATCGAAAATATTGTCCCGTTATTAACATTAGGTTACGGCGTTCGTTGGTAGGCACTTGGTCGACACACTTTAAAAATAAAAACTAAAAATAAAAAAATTAATAAAAAAATATACTAAAGAAAAAACACGAACTTATACGTAAAAAACAAAACTAAAAAAAAATTGAAAAATTATGATGACAAAAATACATTTATGGGAGTATGTGTGCTATGCTGTGTCCATGAACCCCCGAAGTTCAAAAAAACTTCAACAAACAAATATTTATTCGACAGATAACATTATTGTGCTGCAACTTTATCTAATGAAAAACTGGGGATTGTCTTTCTTTTGGAACAAGTTCAATATTTTCGTGAAAATGATGTTGTTGCTACACGTAGGTAAGGAGTTTAAATGAACGATCAATTAATAGCATGGGAAAATGGATTTTAATGCATACCTCGGCGGCTTTTGACATTACAGAAAAAAAGTTGATATAAAAATGAAGAGTACGACAAAAGACACACGCTCA
>CAXKVY010010884.1:0-21819 GCA_964058915.1 Tetropium fuscum | reverse complement strand
TATATATATATATATATATATATATATATATATATATATATATATATATATATATATATATATATATATATATATATATATATATATATATATATATATATATATATAAAATACATATAAAATATATATAAAAATTATATATAAAAACTGAAACTACTGGAACCGATGGTACCTATATCTTGTACAATGCTTAAATATTGTAGTCCCTTTATTGTTTAGTAAACACACATAATAAATTGCTGTATGGAAGTTAAGTATTCCATGTACTCATTCATATATATATATATATATATATATATATATATATATATATATATATATATATATATATATATATATATATATATATATATATATATATATATATATATATATATATATATATATATATATATATATATATATATATATATATATATATATATATATATATATATATATATATATATATATATATATATATATATAAAATACATATAAAATATATATAAAAATTATATATAAAAACTGAAACTACTGGAACCGATGGTACCTATATCTTGTACAATGCTTAAATATTGTAGTCCCTTTATTGTTTAGTAAACACACATAATAAATTGCTGTATGGAAGTTAAGTATTCCATGTACTCATTCAAAACTTAGTAAGCCTATACCTAACCTATATTATATGAGTAGCTTAGTTTTAAGCTGCTAGACTTCGTCTGTGGTGATATTGGTGACGGTGGTGGTATTGATTTTCGCAATAATATGTTTACCTCATGTTTCTTCCTCATTAATTTATTTTGATATGTAAGTTTTGATGAGTTAAGGCTTGGTCAGTGTATACTCGAAGTGTTTTTTCTTTGTATTAATCAACTCACACCTTTTTGGCTGTTGTGAAATATTATATGCTCAGCCTTGTCGGATTTAGAAATAACAAATTTTGAGAGAACCATTCGCTCAAATCAGACAATACATTATGTTATTATATTTAGCTGTTAGTTTATCTGATTTATTAGACACAATTATAGAGGTATCATCCACATGCAGAGTAAAATATGCTGATGACGACAAAATATTTAAATCATTGACTTATAATAGAAAAAGCACAGGGCCCCCAATGGAACCCTGTGGTACGCCAAGTCTTACTTTTCTTATTTCTACTGGAATAAAAAAAATATGCTGATGTTTAAGCTCTTCAGATATTTGGTAGATGAAAACCGATACTGATCACTCATTGTTGCCCCACTTACCACTTATATACGTTTACTTTTATCGTCTGTTTAATTGACATACATTGGTTAATTGCTCAGTATGATTAATTCATTTTTTCCTTTCAGGTTTTCATTTAAGTGGTGTTGTAACCTCCTCCCGTTCCTCGGCGACTGCGACGTTGCCATGTGGTGCACCAGAACCTCCACAAAAATTCAAAGTTTCTGTTAGTTTTGATAGGTAAGTTTCTAAATTAAATACTACATCAGATTAATATCATGAATAAAATATATGGAGATTATAAAAGGAAACAAAAATATATGGATATAGATTTACTTAACATATTAGGTTTTATTATTTTTGCTATTTACATATACAGTATATTTCGAAAATATACAACCAAGAATATAGTTCAACAGAGGTTTTCAACCGTTTTTCCAATCAAATCCATTATTATTCACGTTATGATCGAGCTTTGATCAGCTGGTGTAGGACACCCGAAAATCCCTCTTTCTGTGACATTGTGATCGCTGACAACACCAAATCGTTGGGAAAACAGTGTATAAAAGCTTAAGGATAAAATATTTTGAAACTGATGAAAATTATAGTAGCCATGAAAATACTTCACTTGTTTTCTCATTTTAGGTGTAAAATTACTTCAGTTACGTGCAGCTGTGAAACGAAAGACATTTTTTGGTGCCAGCACGTTGTAGCGTTATCGTTGTATCGTATTCGAAATGCAGAGAGTGTTCGACTTCGAGTTCCTATTTCAGGTGAGTTTTGTTAGCTATTTTCGTCACCTTAGTCGACTGCGCGCATCAGCAACCACGCCTATCCGTTGTGGCTAAGTTATTCATATATTTAGTTCATCAGACGTTTCGCAGAACGTTAGTAGCCTAGCGGCTAAAGCGTATGCTTTGTTTTTAGAGTTTCTATTGTTTCACGTCCTTGCCCTAAAACAGAAATATTTTTGTCACAATGTTGCCCGACTTACCAGATAATAAAGATACGTGTACATGGCATGAGGTGCCCCACGGAGGACCAGTGGGACATCTTTACAATCTTGACTTTTCAGTTGAAATAATCCCTAATCGTTTTTACATACAGGCTAATCAGTCGCTCAGTAACATATAAATCTCACAGTGTTTAATAAGAAATAGATATTTATTATATCAATTTGAACACTCATTTGTCCTTGAGGCTGAGTGACGTCACAGAGCTTGGATTTAAGTTGGCAGCGTTATTTGTCAGAACGCCTAAATAGCCCATAGGCCAGTCAAATTAGAATTTATCGAGGAATTAATTTCCAGTAAGCTGGAAATAGTATTGATACTCTCATTTGGTCCTAAATGCATGGAATCTGAGTTTGCACCATCTCAGGAGGTGAGCATAATTTTTGGTAGACAAAAAAACGCGAAATGTATGCCCTTTTTTTCAGTTTTTGCTTGTAGCTGGAGAAGTGTGCCTCGGATGGAAAATGTCATCCCACTCAATATTAGAGACGGTTAAATTCTACGTCGAATTCTGAACTAAAACTTCGAATTCGGTTCAGTGGTATAGCCGAAATCAAAAGTTAGAAACCGGGACAATTTCTCATCATTTCGGTGTAAACTTACATTTTGCGACTTGCCACTCAATAACCCACCTCTAAAAATAAGCCACCTGTATATGCTTTCGAAATACAAGTTGCAAAATTTTAACTCAGCGCTGGTATGACTCCAGGAATGCCGACGAAAAAGAAGGGCCTGGACGTCCCAGTGTGGAATGGATTCATTGTGAAGGTTACATCTGATCAACTGTGACGCTCTAAGCTTCGAAACGGAGGTTCTATCTCGAGCGCCACTGTCTGTTTAGAGTGCAGACATACCACTTTCCATTCAGGCAGTATCTGTAGGGGCCACGAATAACTTTGAGTGGAGAAGGGCGGTAACACCACGGGTCACGTGATGTACAGATCGGCCTTGTATTACTCTATCTTAAGAAATACACAGATTTATGATTATAACAGGTCTATTATATTAGCGATATCAAGCACAGAGTTTTAGATGTTCATTCGGCGCAAGTGAATTTAACACTTTAATACTGAATGGGGGACATTTTCCGTCCGACGCGACGCGCCGTTTTCCAGCTACAAGCAAAAACTTGCAATAATTTCGCGTTTTTTTTGCCTCCAGAAGTTATGCTCACCTCCTAGGATGGTGCAAACTCAGATTACAGGCATTTAGGACTAAATGAAGGTATTAAAATGATATCCAGCGTACTGGAAATTAATTCCTCAAAACACTTTTATGAATCTAATTCTACTGTCCTACCACGCCCACAGCTTTGTTATTGTTTACGCTTAGTTTTGTGGTTATGTTTTGTGCGAATTGTGTTTTGCTTTGTGTCTGCTCATTATTGTAAGAAATTGGAGCCAGTATTTTCTAAAGGAATTGCCGAAATCTGCCGAAAATTGATTTTAACATGGTGGACATCAGCAAAAGTCAAGTGTCAACAAAGTCAATGTCAACGTCATCTGTCAAAAAGCAGGGAACCAACTTTGGAATATAGTACTAATATGCCGTTGTGTCATGTTCAAGCTCATAGGCTCTGTGACGTCACTAAGGAAGGATACGTGACGTCACGAATAAGCGCCCGCTTTATTTCCGCACTTAGAAATCGTGCTAAAATTAAAAAAATACGGCGGTATTTTTTTTGTAAAACTATCATATAAAATCAGTGAAAAGGGCCCATTAGTGAGGATTGTATTCCATATAATGATAAAGTAAAACATTTGAACATTTCAACCTATGCTGAAACACAGACGGCGACCAATCTCGACGATATACGTAAGATTTCTGCTACGCTGCTTAAAATTCATGAAATATCACTGTGACATGTCACGTTGCGGAGAAAAACTTTAGTGGTTTCGGAGTACGTGCACCGGACACTGGAAAGTCGTAATACACGAACAACTTGTCTAACTTGAAGTTTCGTTATTTCAACTTTTAGTACGCCGCGCAAATTTCACGTCAACTGATTTATGAAAACTTATGAGAATCACGTTATATTTTTGAGTTTTCAAAAATGTAACGTGATTCTCATACATCGCCGGCTTGAAATTATTAGATTAGGCACCTACAATATACAATTGAATTAACGAAACTCAGTCCATATGGAGAGTATCATTTTGTATTATTTTTTTATTATAATAATTAATCTTATATACCTATAGGGTGTTAAGATATTTACACTTTTGACTATCTGATGTACATAAATTTCATATTATCTATACCCTGGTTCCGAAATAGTGTGGAGTGATTAATCACCAGCATATGGACGGCTCAGGGACATGAGGGGCGAGGGGAACGAAAGTCCATAGGCGTATCATTTTAGAGGGGGCACCCCTTCTGGTATAAGAACAGCCCTCCCTGTGAAATATTTTTTAAAATTATGTTACCTTTTATTTATATCTTATAAAAATTGTAATTCGACTTTAAAAAAACATTACATGATGTATGTGTTCGCGAATCTCTGTGGCTTTCGCGCCGTCGCTCCTTGCATTCAGTTTGATGCCGAGGAATGCCGCGTATCACGAGGTATCCGTAAATATCGCTGCGCGAATCTTGGGAGTACAAATGAGGCTGAGACGCGAGACCGGCAAAGAGAGTAGGAGCGCCTGCGCCTAATCTGATTAAGTAGTGTAAGCACCGTAATAAGTTTTCACTCCACTGTTCAGTGTTCACAGTTCACTAAAATTCACTATTTTATTAGTTCACTATTTTCTTAAAAACCCAGTTTGGTTTTCGTACACCATACCTATTCTCGTGATATGCGACACGAAAAGTTTTAGTCAAAAAATGCTACGTCTGTTTGAACGCTATTATCTCGCGCTCTATGACTCACACAAAAATGAAACAAGTCATTGCTGTTTATATCATGAAATTATCTAGCTAAAATGCCTCTAACACTTTTCACATACACCTTACCGTTTTCGCGATATGATGCTGCGAACTTTCTAGAAGCGTTCATTTTCACAATTGACCATATTAGTTAGGTTAGTATCTCAAATTGGCGGGGGTTCCTAGTTTAAAAATTAATGTATTGTTGTCTTATGGGGACTCAAATTCAGAGCGTTGTAGACGTGATATAAAAAGTCTCTTAGTGAAAAAAGTTTAATAAATACATTTTTTGATATTTTAGTTGACTGAGAGTCTGTTCAAAAATGAATTAGACATTATTAAAATAAAAATATTACGGCGTTTTGAAGGCGATGTTTGTATAAAAAACGTATGTTGTTGCTTGATCCAATATATAGTTCAGAGTGGAAGGGGTTTGACATGGTCATGGCACAGTCATGGTTTGAATTTTTCGATGTTAAGTTATGATAGTTATTATACAGAATTGTAAAATTTAGATAAAAATATATTTTAATTAGATGAAATCTATAATTAAAATAACAAGAAAAAAATGAAAACTTGAGAGGTACTATAAGGTTTTAGATAAACTTATTTAATAACAGTTTCTTACATAATGAATTATAAATTCACTGTGTTAATTTAAAAACCGGCAATATTTGTGGCAACATCGCTGAATAAACAAATAAACGAATAAAAATAAACAAATAAATAAATAAACACCCCCCCTACAATCCATAACATAACCCTTAACATGACTCAGCTGGCCTGGCGCTCTTGCGTAAGAAATGTTAAACTAATACGCGACGTACGTCCATGGAAAACAGACACTTTAATTTCAAATCTTTTGTATATTTAACGCATATGTCTAAAAAACAATTTGGGTTTGAATTGTAGGGAAATATGTTATAAAGTTTGACGTATAATAGGTTTAAATACTAAGAAATACCCAAAACCCGAGAAATTCCCGTCTGAAAATCACTCTTTTGAATCTCTCCATAAGAAATACATGGTAGTCAAATTTGCTGAAGTGTGTTTCGGAACCCATTTCAAATTTCGCGCCCGGATTTTCATAAACTAACTAATTTGGTCAATTTGTTTCATTTTTGTGTGAGCCATAGAGAGCGGGATAATAGCGTTCAAACAGATGGTGTATTTGCAACTGGTGTTTCAGAACAAATTCAGTTATCGGGTTTATCTAAACAAGGTATTTTCTTTGATAATTGTATTATTCATAAACCTGTATTCAATATTAATATTTCATAGAACTCACTTATTTCTGTAAATTAATTACCTACTGTTATATAAAAAGTTTGGAAGTTTATTATTTTTTCTTGTGTAGGATAAAGAATGTTGTATGCACCACGGCGGGAAAGTGATTTTTCGGTCTGCCAGAAGTAGCGATTTTTATTTTTGGGTCGGTTTTTCCTTTATCATCACTTTTGTCTTGCTGATAGCTATTTTCAGATTTCTCTTTTTAGCTTCATGCCAATTTTTTTCTGCATATTATCAGGTCATCAGCGAAGGCACTAAATTGTTATTTTTAGCCTCTTTTCCAGAATTTTTAGACTTTTTTCGTCTTTCTTTCTTTCTTTTTTTCCCTACACCAGTATTAAGAGGCTTTTTGACCCCAAATTTAGAGCCTTTAGAGGGCTGTATCTTAGAGATGTTTTCGGAAAAAAATATATGAATGATCCCTGTTAATTTTTGCTGAAAATTCACTTCTTAAAATGTTTCGCTTCAATTTAGAAACACCCTGTATATCACCGCTTTTATAATGTGCTTATAATGTTTAGATTTTATTGTCGACCGACACCCGACTCAACTACTAATTGACACCTTCACTTATTTTGCGTGTGGAGTTGAGGACAACCGTGAGGACATAATATTTAGATTGAACCGCATGCGATAAGTAATTGAACCACACCTTTTTAAAGTTTGAACCGCGTCCAAGCGCCCGCCCAGGCGCTGTAACGATTTCATATTAATTTTTCTGGGCCCAAACCAACGTGGATAGCGTCAAAAAAACTATAAACTTTCCCCTATAAAATTGTAATATTATCCTCTGCCATACAGGTTGCAATGAACGGTTTCGTATCGATCCGATTCAGACACGGCCGATTTAACAGCATCTCGACAGAAGGGTGGCTTTGACGTTTCGTCACATCCGCTTTAAAGCGAATTAAAGGCATGTTTTGTTTCCATTTAAATGTGCATACTTTGCTTGCTAGGGAAAGCGAGAATTTGTTAGACTAAGAGTTTATTGGTTTAATTTTAATTGTCTCGTTTGGCCACAACAATCCCTCCCACCCGCATCCCTTGATTCTACGTAGAACTCGGGCTACTTTTTACGTTTTTGCACAGTATCCCTTTTTTGGCTACTTTAACAGATCACAGTTTGCAATGAAATAGTTAGGTAGGTTGATATGTAACTAGTGCAAAAAGTAAGTAGTGAAATTATAAAATACGTAACATTCACCTACCCTTTGCAGCCGGTTATTTAATATAAAAAACCAACTATGCTGCATTTGTTTTTTCTGGTAGCAGCGAAAAGATTCACGTATTTTTTATCATAACAAATATTTAATATGGCGGCTACGAAGATTTATTTTTCTTCGTAAATCAAATTTACCGGTTACCATTACAATGTTTCCATATAATCTTCAAATCTTTAAAGTTGGCGGTTATGTAATTTTTAATCTACAATATACGCTGTTCGAGTGTTCTTCGTTAAAAAATAATAAAACGAGAGAGACTACTAAACGGAGTCCATTATGTGACTGTTGATATATCCGGCTAACGTTGTTGTAAGCTGCTATAAGAAAAAGAAAGAGAAGGCACGATTTCGTACATCGTGACTTTAGCGAGAACAATATCCATCAACTGATCGATTTCTTTTGACTAGCGTCGTAGGCCGTACCAGCAGTAGTAGCAGAAGCCTTGCACCGTTTCAAAACTGACGGAATTTGGTTATCTTTCAATTGATTTCACTTTTTCTTACGTTGAGTGCACTTATCGGCACTAGGCTGCCATTTTCCAAGGGAAAACATCCCATTGCTTAAACCATGCTCGGTCTCCTGTCTCTAATCTTCATGATTTTTAACATTCAAATTGTAGGTTATATATTTATAATGTTTACGTTTCTCATTGGGGAACGAGTAGAGTTTATATACGAGTACATCCGGACTACAGTCAAGGAGTATAGACTCTCTAGTTTACGGTTCTTGGACGTAATCCGGACGAGTTGTTTCAACACACGTTTGACTAGTGCAATACTGATTTGATTCGTATAGTTTATAACTATGACGTAACCGCCAACGTATTTAACAAATATCAAATAGGACAATCCTAACCTTATTCCAACTACAGTACTGAAAACGCCATATATGGAACGACTAAAAAAATTGATATTCATCATTCATCAGCATATTTTGAAAATTCATCAGTACTTAGGAACTTTATTATTAGTACTTTGTTAGTTACTTTGTTATTAATTAGTACTTTGTAGGAACTTTAATGGCGAAATCCGTGTCGGAATATGCCACGTGTCAAAATGTATTGTAAAAATAAGAAATTAAGTGGACATTTAAAAAAATATGAATACCTACACAGAATAAAAAAAATTCGTAGTGGCAGGGTTTAAACCCGGGCCTTTCGCTGGATCCACTAACCGCGGCGCTAAATAAACTAAGTGGCAAGTTAAGCGGTTATGATTTTTTATTACAAAACAATTTTTTTTAAATGTTTACTAATATTTATTACTGTATCTACATCTATATCTACAGTAATAGACTATATTTTGAACGTCTAAGTCAGACACCCAAATTTCAGTAAGACACAAGACCGATTTTATGAGTACTTAGGTACCTACTTAGGAAATATTATGATTGTTGTATATACCTAAGGTTATTTAGTTCTGTGCCAGACTTATAGAAGTTATAAATAGAAATAGAGAAATAACGAAATATTAATAGTTACTTTCTTGTTAAGTTGGCTATCATTTGTCCTCTGATCCACGGTTTTTACTAATCGTACCGTTTATTCTCCACTTTTTTTAAATGTTTAACTTTTTGTTAATATTGTAAGGTAGTGCAATTTGTCTCATTGGCCTTCCATCTTCTGCTACAGCAATAACTCCAGATTTAATTAAATCGTTTATATGGGGCATATTAGTTTTTGCACACCTGCAATGAATTTTGACAACTAACTAACAATGTCACAAAAATTAAAGTTATTAGCAAACTAGATATTAGCAAAAATAATGTACTACATAAATTCATAATAATGTAGCTATGAAATTAAAATATTATATACTTACTATATACTATCTTTGATTAGGGGTATATATAATCAAAGATGCTATGAGTATATATTTTAATTCCATAGCTACATTATTCCCTAGACTCTAGACCGGTCCTGCTCCCTTTGGGGTTTGCGGTACGTAGATAGACTAATGGAAGAGACACCTATTTTAGGGTGGCAGCAGTTGGCAGACGTCAGTAATGCTTTGGCCACAGAACATGTATATATCTTCCTTGTCTCAATGAACTAAACAACCGAACGACTTTCTGTGGTGCTTGATTCTGGCCGTGGGCCACAGATAATACATTTTGTAAGCGTTCTGTGAAACCGTAGGGTGTTGTGTTGTGCACGCCGTTATCTATGACCGCAAATGAGAAATTAAATTCATGGAATATGACTCGTGTCGCGAACTCTGTGTGTTATAGGTTTCTGGTTTTATCAGTATTGTGTTCTGTGCTGGGACTTCTTTCGTTTTGTGTGTATTATGTATTATGCTGTGCTGTGCTCGTGAAACGTGAAGTTGGTGAAAGTCGTGATTAATCAAAATGGCGGTTTCCTTTGTAATTGGTTTTTCCTTTTTATTATTATGAAATACCTACTGTATTCAGATAAAAATATAGTACTCTGATATACGTTATATATTATGTATATGTTCATAGATATGCATAAAACATACCTACCCACAAACTACAAAAATTAGGTTAGGAATAAATCCAAATAACCTTGCAATGGAACGAAATACGAGTGACGAATTCTTTGATACCTATAATAAAACACCCATCTCTAAAACGAAGAAGTTTTGTTATAAGAAAGTGGAGAAGAATGATAATAAATCTGTAATAGCAAAAACTACTTCACCATCCAGCGATAAGAGCAGTACTACCTCCCCGTTCTTTGCGAAAGCCCTATGTAGGGAACAGAAAACAAAAACTCATATAGCCAGGTGCAGCGATGATATTGAAGAACAATTAAATCATATTTTTAATGGCGTGTCTGAAAGAACAACTACTGGTAGTGATATACAATTTCCAAAATTGCTGGAGAGTAACAATGCATCTAAAATTAACATTAGTCTATACAAAGCCACTGCAAAGGAGGGAACAGCATGCGGTCTTACCAAAGATATAATGTCCAATAATAAGAGTGGTAATATTGCTCCGGTATTTCATTTTAAGAAGAAAGAAACTGATGCCTCTCAAAAATCTGAAAGGCGAGCTCCTTATATTTCAAAGCAGGATGGTAGAAACATTACTGAGAATTGTTTAGAAATACCAACTATAAAACGCAAGCCTAAATTTGAGTTTAAAAATAAACAGTCCACAAGTGCCTTAAAAATTAATATGTCAAATATTTCACAACGTGTAAATAATAAACAATGTTTGGAAAAACCCAATACACTTTTAAGCTTTTTAAGTAATTCTACCTCTACAGGAGATATTAATGATTTTGAGAGTGATGAGAATTCATTTCTGTTTAATAGTAGAGAACCTGATTTCTCTCAAAAAACTGAGCCGAAATCTCCTTATTGTTCCAGCCAAGGTACCATAGACATTACTAAGAATAATTGTTTAGAAAACCAATCTACAAGAAAATGTATTCCTAAATTTCAGTTTAAAAACAAGCATCCTACAAGTGCATTAACAGTTAGGACCATATCAAACAACTCCCAAAGTGTAAAGAATAAACAAAGTTTGAAGAAAATACCACACACTATTTTAAATAATTCTACTTCTATAGGAGACATTGATTATGAGAGTGATAATGATTTTTTCCTACAAAGTGAACCTACTAAAACCTCAAAGTTATACTCCAATCAAGAAGTAAAATTTCAAACTAAAGTTGCAGAGAAAGAAACAAGTAACAAAAAGGAGACAAATAATAAAATGTTTAACCAGCAAAAATATTGCCCGGGGCGTTCCAGTATTTCCGACCATAACCCAAGCAGTGATAATGTGTTTGCAAAAGTGAAATCTGATACAACAGAAAAATATTCAGATACAAATTCAATTGAAGAATTTACATCATCCCCAGTGATCAAACCTAAGAAATTTATATTCAAAAAGAAACCTACGAGTTCCACAAATACACTTAGTCCATTGATTAAAGAAAAATCGCCAGATAAAAATCAATCGATTAGTAACGATCTGTTATTCTTAGCAAATGTAGATATAACGCCTGAAAAAAGTACCTTCATAGAAGAGAACACTCGTATATCAATAAGTTCTACTGAATCATTTACAGAAAGCAGGATTAGTCAAAAACAAAAATCTAACAATTTAGCTAATGTAACAAAGAATTTGTTTTCTGAAAATGTTCCTTTAGATGATAATATTACCTTTGTAAGTCAGTCATTAAACACGACAGACGCTGATTACATGACTGATGAACAATTCGAGAAATTATTTGGTAGTGCAACTGACTTGAATAAGATAAACTCTGATATAGACTCTGATAAAACTATGTCAACACTTGATGAATTTAATTTAAACGATGTAGACTGGAATGAACAGTTTGATTCAGAAAATTCTGAGAAGTCGCACTCCCAAAATGTGGTTTGCAAAGAAGATTCTTTTTCGGAAATAACGTATGGCACAGAGAATTTTTCCACCACCCGAAGAGATGACTCTAGAGATTTTCAGGGAAATTATCACTTTTCTGAAATAATGCTGGAAGTTTTGCACCAGAAATTTGGGTTGAGAAGTTTCCGACCCCGTCAAAAGGAAATAATTAATGCAAGTTTGAATAGACATAATTGTTTTGTGTTAATGCCCACTGGCGGGGGGAAGAGTTTATGTTACCAGCTTCCGGCTATTCTAAGCGAGGGCGTCACAGTAGTTGTTTCTCCATTAAGGGCTCTTATAAGTGATCAAGTAGACAAGCTGAATGCCTTGGATATACCTGCTGCGCATTTGTGCTCCGATGTTTCTAAAGATGAGGCAAATCAAGTTCTAACTAAATTACACATGCGTGAACCAGCTATCAAACTATTATATTTAACTCCAGAAAAAATCATGTCTTCTAAGAATATTATGGATGTTTTGTCATCACTTTACCAGAGAAGCAAGCTGGCAAGATTTATTATAGATGAAGCGCATTGCCTGTCGCAATGGGGACACGACTTTAGGCCTGATTATAAACAACTTTCCATACTTAAAAGGAAATTTACGGAAGTTCCTGTAATGTGCTTGACTGCGACTGCAACGAAGCAAGTAGAGCAAGATGTAATAAACAGTTTAAGTTTAAAGAATGTTAAAATGTTCATTCTAAGTTTCAATAGACCAAATATAAAATACCGAGTAATCACGAAATCTGGCTCATCCATAAGTGAAATAGTACAGTTGTTAAAGGAAAAATTTAAGAACAAATCTGGTATAATTTATTGTTTAACTAGGAAAGACTGTGAGTCAGTAGCTAAGACATTATGTGCAGCGGGTATAAAAACAAAATATTATCATGCCGGAGTGAGAGATAAACTCAGGGAAGATGTCCAGAGAGAATGGATGCAAGACCAGTTTTATGTTATTGTAGCAACTATAGCATTTGGAATGGGTATTGATAAGCCGGATGTGCGTTTCGTTGTTCACCACTCAATTCCCAAGTCGGTAGAAGCATTCTATCAAGAATCGGGAAGGGCTGGTCGGGACGGAGATATTTCTTATTCTTACTTATTCTACAATTACTCCGATGTAATCAGATTGAAGAAAATTATATTTTTGGACCGTGGTGCTTCAAAAAAAACCTTGGATGGTCACATGGAAAATCTGAATCAAATGGTTGCGTTTGCGGAGAATATAGTAGACTGTAGACGTCACCTGCAGCTACTACATTTGGGTGAAAATTTTAATAGGAAAATATGCATAGAAAATAAAGAAACTACCTGTGATAACTGCGAAAACTTCAATAATCATAACATTATTGATGTCTCCAAAGAAGCTAAAGAATTAGGATTTTTAATTCAAGACTTGTCTAAAACAAGTAATATTACTCTGATGAATGCCGCAGATGTTTATAGAGGTTCAAAGCAGAAACGAGTACTTGATAAAGGATATGATCGTCACAAGTATTTTGGCGCTGGTCAAAAAATGAGCATTCTTCATGTACATCGAATACTGAAAGATCTAATTATGAAAAACATACTAGCCGACCACCATACGTACACTGGGGAATTTCCCATGGTGTACATTAAACCTGGACCGAAATTCAATACTTTAAATTCGCCAAATTTAAATATTAGTATTGCCATTTCCAGCGATGCCGGAAGTGTAACTAAGAAATCCAACGATGTTTATCCTAAATTAGATATTATACCTGTACAACCAGGACCCTCGACGTCTAAAGCTAAGAAACGTACCCCTAGTAGGTATGAAGTCAGCCAAATCAAAGTACGGTGTCACGAGGAACTACTAGAAGAGTGCCGTAGGCTTGCGCTAGAGAAGAACGTCACTTTATCGTCAATTATGAACTTATCCGCTATAAAGAGTATGTCGGAAATTCTTCCTAAAACTAAAGAAGAGTTTTTGAAAATCCAGCACATTACTGTTGCGAACTTTAAGAAATTCGGGGAATTCTTTTTGAAGATCACAAAAAAATTTGCAGAGGAGGTTGATTCTCTTCAGGCCGAGCCTGAGCCAGAAACCACGCAATATTCGCTTGACGATAATGACTGGTCTACAACAAGCCAAGGTACCAAGAGAAAGTATACCGGTGGTTATCAGAGAGGTAACAAAAGATATAAGAAAAGTTATAAAAGAAAGCCAAGATCGCCCGGGAAAAAGAGAGCCACCAGGGGCAAGGCTAAAAGAGCCAAAAAGCAGAGTCCTAAAGCAAAGGCAAAAACTGGCGGTTTAAGTTTGATGCCGGTTCATATAAAATAAATCGGACTTTATAATAGTGTATATATATATCATGAGACAAACTGTTTTGTAAATAATAATTGTAAGTTTCCAATATTTTTTATTAAACATATTTAATTTAAACGCTTTTATTTTTATTTAAATTAATTAACTAGTTAGGTGTCACCAATCTAGATATACCTACCGACTGTATACAGTCGGTAGGTGTAAATTTATGCATGGGATTTAAAGAGGTGAATTTTCATCACAAATTAATTGGGGCTTTCACATATTTTTTTCCGAAACCACTTCCCCTGCTAGATACAGCCCTCCAAAGTTGGGGTAAAAAAAAAAGTTAAATTTGGTGGACAACTTATACTAATAAAATTACAGTTTTTGCTACCCTGAGATATTGTTACAGGCAGGGCTGGTTCTTATTTAACTGTTGCTTCTTTATACTTAGCGCAAGTCCCCCTCGGAGTAGATGATAAAATCATATTCTTGCCTTGCCCATTAATTAATGAGAAGTGTCCGCCATCTTGGATTTGTTTTGGTCTATTTGCACGTGTATTTTGCATTTCTTGATGAAAAAGATAAGTAACAAATTTGTAGAGAATGAATTTAATCCCCTACAATCCTCATATTGAATATTGTTTTAAAAAATAAATATTTTTGAATTCAATCATTTTGCTAATAATAAGCAAACAGTTAGGAATGGCCCAGTTTTTTCAAGTTTTGGACCATTTTTATTGAAAATAAGTGGCACATTTAAATGACAAAGTTGTAGAGGATTCCATTCCCAGCAGCTCTCGTACAAACAAAATGTGCGTAGGAAATATGAAAATAGTGTAATTATTTTTTGTGGGGCCCTGGTGAAGATATTTTTATAAATAATACTGTTCCAATTTAAGTACCTACATGTAGTCTAGCGTTGATGGGTAACAATACATATCAAAATAGTTCTCACCCCCTATCAGGGGTAAGCTTCATCCCTATCTCACCCCCTTAGGGACACCGCACTGGTTTTTTTACAATATCTTCTAAACGCTTTATCTTAGGGAAAAACATAAGCTTTATCACAAAATTCTCTACCAAAAATATTCTGTGTCATGTATCGATATTTCTTTTATGTTTTTAAATATTCTATTACTTTTGATGTTATTAAATCGTAAATTGTAGGGTTATACAAAAATGAAAGTCTGATTATATTGAATAGGGTACTTAATCGAACATAACGCAGCCTGATAATATTGATAAAGTTTGGTATTTACGCAGCGTCACCATAATTTGCGTTTGCAGTACCTTGTCGCAATGACTAAATACCATTGCTGTTTCCATAGAAACCAATAATAAAACAAAGAAATACTAAATGATTTAAACGTCGCATTTGACATTTGACACATTCTACTTTATAATAATTATTACTTGAAATAAAATGAGTGGAGTGGGATTTTATTCCTGTTACTTATCCGGAAATCAGGGAGTGTGGTCCCAAAGCCCCTGAAGTAAACAATGGCCGAAAAGGGTACCTATTAATATGTCAGAAACAAAAAAATTTAATCGTCGAATTCCCATTGTTAGTTAGTGGTAAACAAAGGGCAAATTTCACTAAAATCGATGCGCAAAATAAATTAAGTGCTATTAAAACATACCTATAATATATTAGAGTTTATTCATATAATATTGCTCTCGCACATTGTTTTGCATATCTACTTGGCACATCCAAATCCGTGTTTCTCTGCTGAGGTACCACGTAAGGTCCTACCAATTGGTTATATATTCACACAAACCCTTTGACAATCTGAACATGTTCATAAACTGTCTTTCATTCAGTTCTATGAAAGGATCGCGAGGATGATAGCGATTATTGCGAAGCAGCTGCTGTTCAGCGACTTCCAAATTGGTAATTGCATTAACATGCATTAATTCATCCATTTCCACTTTGCAACTACTGAGAAATATTAGAATATTTGTCACATTTCACTGTAGACCACAGAGCACCTTCTGTAGACATAACCTATAATACCCACAACCATCACTAAACGATCGCTCGAGGAAAAACAAGTGACAATTCTCGTAATCGCGTTTAAACGCGAGAAGCGAAAAATTGCATTTTAGGATATTTCGCTAATTCACGAAGCGTTTTTAATAAACGAATGGTCAAAAATTGCAGCCCAGTATGAAATGAAGGATCTAAACAGCGATAAAATTGACGCGACTCGAAACGAGCTGTGGCGTCACAATCTACAATATTCGGTAGGCGTTGCGCCGTAAAGCGGCCGAATGAACTATGAAAACAAGCGGTCGAGGGCTGGGATCTCCCGACCGAATCGGTCTTCTCGTCGTTTGTAAATAATTGTAGAATGTGGCGTCACGACTTTGAACCTGTTTGAAACGAATCGCTCGGGCGCGAAACTAATAATTTATAACAAATTTATAATTGGGAATTAATAAAATAAATTAATGCGTCATATTTTGCGTATCTTATTTTTCAGTATGGTAAAACATTTTTATGCAATAAAAAAAATATGGGAATGTTCCCTATTCTCAATATTTTTCAATACTTACTATTTTTGTCGTAGAACATCACATTTCCAAAATATTATTGAAAACCAGGACAGTGTGACACATTATAAGGGTGAAAAAGAGATGAAGTTCATCAGGAAATTCTTGATCCTGCATTACTACCCTTATCAACTGTTGATTCAGGAAATACCAGCTTATTATAATTTTTTTTTCTATTTTTGCTAATTTCCGTTTACTAATATAGATAATATACTAATATAGATAATATAGAATATTTGTTTGACCTACTTATCAGTACTATGAACATTTAATAAAAATATCAAATCTACAGTTTAGACGCGTAAAATCAAACAAATATAATAATGGTAATTCCACTAAAAACTTGTGCTTTTTGTTTAGATAGCATTTTACTTATTTGCTTTTTTTTTATTTCAGAAACTCTTCTGCAGATGGATAGGCAGCAGTTGCAAAAATTTGTGCAGTACCTGATATCCGAACATCACACGGAAGTTTTGCCAACGGCTCAAAAGTTAGCTGATGAAATTCTTCAACAGCGGTCGGAAATAAATCAAATACCGGGAGCACCTGACCCTACAGCAGGAGCTTCTGCCGATGATGAGCATTCATGGCATTTGGACGAAGAGCAAGTTTGCGAGCAAGTTAAATCCTACCTGTCGCAAGGAGCATACTATAATGCGAACAAGCAACTTAATTCTTTGTTTTCTAAGGTATTAATAGTCCGTTAGTAGCATTCAAAAAGGAAATTTCTCCCACCAGCACGCAACCTTTTTTTAGTCACTTCCTTAGTTGATATCATCCGGTTATTTGGAAAAATAGTATCCATCCTAAGTGTGTGTTTCAATTGTTATTAAACAAATAGTAAAAAACAACTCATTTTTCTCTTATATGTACTTTCACTTATAACTTTTTTCGTGGTAATCGGGTGCCAAAAAACAGTCAATGATAATTTATTCGTTATTAAATTTCCTATCAATCTACGCCAATTAAATGGCAGAAATTGCCTTTTCGAACGCTATCTACTAGATTAAAACCTGTTTCTTTGTGTCTTAAGTTACTGTGTCGGTTTTAGGTTAGAGAGATGCTACGAGCACAAGACTCAAACGGAGCAAGAATGCTAACTCTAATTACAGAGCAGTTTTTATCGGACCCAAGACTGCAAATGTGGCGTAATCAGGGTACTCCCATGACTGATAAATGTCGTCAGTTGTGGGACCAGTTAGGTTCCCTGTGGGTGTGTATTGTATTAAATCCAAATTGCACACTGCATGAAAAGCAACAGTGGAAAACTTTATTGGAAAAATGGACCGTCATCGATGTGTGTCCTCCTGAAGACCCTGATTTTAGATTGCAGCAAGGCTCGCGAGAATCGGTAAATTTTGTTTATTATAATTTTTACATTCTGTTTATTAAATATGATTCCTTTACAGTATTCCAATAGAGAGCGTGATAGAGACAGATATGATGAGAGATACAGGGATAGAGATCGCTACGCTGATAGAGAGCGTGATCGTAGGGATAGAAGGGATCGTGACCGAGAGAGAGAAAGAGACAGAAATCGTGCTGCATATGATTCGTCTGATAGCTCAGAGGAGGATGATGATGATTCAAATTCTTACAGTCACAGGAGTAGTAAAAGATTACGTTTATCAGGGAGCCATTCTAAGTCACAAACGCCAGCGTTACCAAGATCAATATTTCATAGGTACTCACATGAAAACAAAGTGTAGAACAATAAGAATAAACCTAAGTTTATAAACCTTGAAATAATTTGTACAGGCAAGGAATTTGGTGGAGATGTTGCAGTTACCGTCTTCTTGAATGCCTTATTAAAAATGACCGTTTATTTCCAGATTTTTCATTACCACTGCAGATAGGAAATTAATTTCAAATAAAAATGTAGGCAAGAATAAAACAAAGAATTTTGATAGCAAAATTGTTTCTAATGGATGATACATTTATAGGTACTTTTTTCAAAAATTAAAAAAAAATCAATTTTATAGTGTATACCTTATTATCATTATCATACAGAAGAACCATTCTTTACATTTATTTTTTAAAGATCATTTCTTTTAAATGTTGGCCGTAACTGCGGCTAACATGTCCATTCTGAAGATACAATTTTCCATGACGTGTTCGAGCATTTCGAGTGGTATTTGGCCATTGAAGACTTTGCAGACTTTGAAGACTTTGGACTATATAGCTCTAGAGGAAAAAGTCTAAAGGTGTGATATCACATAATCTAGATGGCCAATTTATTTATATAAAAATCTAAAAATGACCGCCATTTTTCAATCTGGCTGGCACCAAGTCCAGCTTCCATTTTAGGGGACTTGGTGTATTTATCAGGATGGTAAGACGAACATCTGCACCAAATTCCTTGCCTGTATTAATTCTTTGATGTCAAAATTAATTTTTCCTGCACTAATATTAAAATTGTATCTAATTTCAGGGCTCTAGATGCAGTCAGCATGTCTTGGGATAATATGCATCTAAAAAATATTTTATCTAGTGATACTTATTGTTCGCATGTTCCTGACACATCAAGCTCCGGTAGTTTTAATTCCCAAGGGCAGCCCCTATGGCATGGTAAGATACTACCCTCATTATTTTCATATATAGCCAATTCTATTTCTTATTTTTATTTTTTAGAATCCATACCGCTGTGCGCATCACGTGTAGACTCTCTTCGATCTCACGGCCATATGGAGGCGGCACTTCGCTTGGCCGTGTCTGTAGTACGTACCATGAAACAGCAGCAGCTACTAGCGCAAAGGAAATGGCACGAAAGTCAACAGAACACTAGCAGTAGTAGCAAGAGTCAGCCTAGTTGTAAAGTAACTGCATGTACGTCCCGATGCCAAGGCCAATGTAGTAATAATTCTTGTTCCACCACTTCTATTAATGCGCCCACGAACCTGGATGGGTGGGTTGGCCATCCGCTTGACCCAATAGGTTGTCTTTTTGATACCCTTGCAGATGCCTCGGTTATACCTGACAATGAAAGACCAAGGACGCCTAGCTATTTAGGTAAGGCCCAGAATAACACAGGGATATATCTGAACGCTGAGATTTTGCTTAACCTTGGCCTAGCCTTAAACTTAGCCTTATATCTACTCCCGACTCCCGTAGATTCTTGTGCTGGTACCTAGGGAACGCTGTCTACACTACAAAAATTTTACACAGAAGACACATAAGCCTTCACAGTTTAGATACGATTTCCTGATAATAAATTAATTCTCTTACAAAACAATTACAAACTTAGATAAATATTATTGCTAAACATTATCAGTTTTTTACACATTTGACAAATATTGCACAATATTATTTGTGAAAAAATTAGTTCAATAAAATTGAACAATGCTCCTCTGATTATCGCACAAACTTTAGAAAATAACACAGAAGATTGTGCGGTATTATTGACGAAACTTGTCGCAATAATTGTACAAACAGGAAATTGCATTCAATAGTAATATTGTGTAATGTTTCACGATGTGTCTATCGGTGAAAATAACGTACATATAAGTATAACCTACATATAAGAGTTGGGACTAACTACGTATATCCTATGTATAAGAGTTGGGACTCTTGACATTTTTTGCCTTATTAAATACATTATAAACTTTATAATGAATCTCAAGTTACTGAGAATTTTTTTCATTATAAAGTTTTCTTTATATGCAGTGAAGAAAGAAAAATAATCAAATTTCACAAATTACAATAATTTTTAATTTTATATCTCAATAGTTAGACCAGGGTAGATAATTTTTGAAACCAAAAAAAATAATAGTAGGATGAAACCCATTGGAAAGGGAAAATAATATAACAAAAATGAAAGGAAAAATAATTTACGGGCGATCTGAGGTCGGGAAGTGGAGGGGGTGAGTTTTTTTAGGGTAAAAAACGGTTTATCTGGATTTCCGGCAAAACTACAAGTCCTATGGAAAAAAGTTAAATTGCAAAGTTGTAGGTAATTAAAAGATCTACAACTTTTGTGTTTACACACTTTTCACATAACCTCAAAATTTGTGTGAAAAATTCAAATAACTAAGTTTCTGGTTTTTTATTTTTCTTTTACAAACAAAAATTTTTTTTAAAGTAATTTTGTGAAAACTTACCTTTTTATATCCCAAACTCACTGTAATTTTTTTTATGTAAAATATTTACTTTTATTATTTCATTTTAATATTATTTATTTTTAGTTATAGTTATGGTTTAGTAATATTTAATATTACTTTTTGTTCGTTAAAATCTCTACTTTCTGATGGTGTAAAAAAATATACATTACTATGATAAATGTTTTCAGAAAATGCAAAGAAACGAGAAAAACTCGAATCCAAAAATTTTTTTTTGATCATTATGTACAATTTTGAGCTATTTATTAAAATTTACACTTTAATTACTCGAAAAACTTAAGATTCCATGTTACATTGATAAACAAAAAAAATACGATTTCGATGGAAAATTAGGGTGCTTTTTCGATATTAAGTCAAAATAAGGTGAAAAAATCGATATTTTAAATCAAAAAGATTACAGTGTGTTTGGGACACAAAAAAGTCAGTTGTCACCAAATTTCTTTAAAAATTTTTTTTGTAAAGGAAAAATAAAAACCAAAAACTTGGTAATTTGAATTTTTCACATAAACTTTGAGGTAATGTGAAAAAAGTGTAAATACAAAAGTTGTAGATCTTTTTATTACCTAAAACTTTGCTATTTAACTTTTTTCTATGAGACTTGTAGTTTTGCCGGAAATCGAGATAAATCCGTTTTTTACCCTCACGAACTCGCCCCCTTCGTTGGGAAGTGGTTCCCGACCTCAGATTGCCCGTAAAATATATTTTCTTTCATTTTCGTTATATTCTCTTCCTTTTCCAATGGGTATCATCTTACTATTATTTTTTTTCACTTTTTACCATTTTCAAAGGCTTTTCAGCCCTGGTCTATAAGTACGTAATTAAATTATTCCATACATACACATATAGTCTATTAACTTTGCCTTTGCAACAGTAGATTTACTATCCTCCAACATCACTTTTCTTGTCTCCCCTCTCTAT
>CAXKVY010010883.1:0-16814 GCA_964058915.1 Tetropium fuscum | reverse complement strand
TTTTTGGATCCGTTTCATGGAGGCGGCTTATAAACATGGGCGATATAGTGTCACAATAATTAAAAACTGACAGCACTAATGAGTCACAAAGCATTATATTTAATTTAGTATTTAATATATGTTTAGAGCTGTATAAACCGTTTAATGCCTTTTTATACAAAGCGGGATATGTTTTTCAAATCTTAATGATATATTAAACTAGATTATTAGTTTCTGTTTTGAAACGCAGTTGAGTTTCATTAATTTGAATTTGTGTTATTTGACCTACATTACTTATATCTTGTGTTTTACCAAACAGCATTGTAACACATTAATTTGGATTAAGATGCAACATATGCTGCAGGAATACGTTATAAATTATTCTTCATTTCTAATAAATATTCATTTAGAATATTGCAACTTTCAAAAATTTGTTAATATGGATGTGAAAAAAATAATTGAGTGTCATCTGTATTTTACAGTTTGTAATAACTTTCAGAGTTTAACTTTAGCGACATAGTTTTCAAACAAAAAAGATAAAGCTATGCCAGTCAAACCAATATAGCCCAATTTCGTCAACAGAATGTTATGATCAAGAGTATCCAATACCTTTGACTAGTTCAGCAATACTAATAAAGTACATTTTCATGATTCCATATTTTTTATAATAGAATTAGTCACGCTTTATTAAGCGTGACAATAAGGCATTTTTAATATGCATTTTTTTTTGTTAAAATCACATTATTTTCATTGTAAGCGCACAGAAGAAGGCTTATAAGAAAATATGGAGACAAAAAACTTATATTATAATCATCACTATAATAATAGCTAGTGCATGCACCTAATTTGATTATCAGACCTTATGGTATTCGTCTATTTTGCCTATGCTTTGACAACTATTCCTTCCGAAATACTTTAGCCGGATTTATATATTGTGATGATAACTTGTTCTAGACTGTCCGTTTTTTTTGGATTTTAATCGACGACTTATGGTTTAGGATGTTGCAGGAATTCTATGCGGGTGTGTTAGTGCTATTTTTATAATTGTTAATATAACAAAAAGCAGGGCTGTGATAAGCGTTGATACAATTTTCTTAATTCTGGGTTAGTGGTGTGGGTCTTTTATTGTTATATTTTATTATTTTCTGTCTGATGCCTCTTATTGTTAGCTGTTGTTATTTTTTAAGCTTTTTAATTATTTATACTTAACCAAAATAAATGCATCTATTTGCCTCTCACTCTACAAAATCCTAACTAAATGAGATTATAACGTATTTCAGAATTGTTGATATAGCAGGCAAAATGCTAATAGGCCTTAAATCAGTATATATGCTAAGGGACATACAACCTTAGGAATATGTACAACGTTAGCTATTTTCCAGTTAGTGGGATTAAACAAATTAATATCAAATTCAATTCAGTAGCCTGCAACTAACGAACAGACTATAGTATAAGCGCAAGCAAACACGTACCTATGACCAACTAACAGAGTATAGCGGAACGTCAACCAGCTACGCGCATGATTGGACAAAACGTAATATCGCCATAAAAATCTTATAATTAATAAGATTAATTATAATTAATCGCCATAATTAATCGCCATAAAAATCTGTTTCAAGTGAAATTACAATAGACAAGTTAAAATAATAATTACAAAATATAGATCACTAATAAACTGTATCTAAATTAAAGGATTAATGCAAAGGCATAAGTGTAAATAAGGGTTTCGAAAGTTTTAGCTAGGAAGCAAACATAAAATGTCGAGGGAACGCGTCACACAGAAAGTGAAGCTACACGACAGAAATTGAATTTATCTGTATGATAGTATTTAGAATTCAAAATTATATAATATGATAATCAAAGTGTAATAGTTTTAAGTGAAATTAAATAAATTTAATATTATGAATCAATCTGACTGGCCAGATCAAAATAACACAACAAGAAAATAAGTAGGTAACCAGGAAGTTGCATTTGTTTTTTATTACGGTACATCCGTAGAAACTACAAACATTATAGAGTCTAGTTACGGCGTTCGAGGAAGCAACAGCCACACTCCTGAATTTCATGAAAATTTATTATAAAATAATTGTAAATTCAAAGTAATAATTGTTAATTTGTGCTAAGTAAGCAACAATACCAGTGTAAATGGTCAAGAAGCAGAAAAACTGCATGAATAAGTGTCTGTCATGAATAAGTGAGAAGATTACAAATACAGCAGCAGTAAGTTATAAATTTGAGGGTGTATAAATCCCAAATTTGAGGGAGTATAAATCCTAAAGCAGAGATTCCAGCAAAGGCAGTCGGCATTCCAAAGGCAGTGCAGTGACATCCCGCTAGATGACACCAGCACCAGAGCCTAGCAGCATTTGTTAGTTCGTGTACCAGTGATTCCAAAAAAGTGGTGTTTTATCCGTGGTGATAAGAGGATTAACATATTTTTACAAGGTAGTAAATAATTTAAAATTTGCTAGTATTAAGAAATATTGTGTAGTAGATTTAAGTTAAGTAGGTTTTATGCAGGATAAGATTAAGGTTTTAAGGTTTTGTTTATTTTTATTAACCATATCTGATAATAAACAGTCATATGCACTCAACTTCTTCATTCTTGTTTTAAAAATTTCAGGAAATAATTTAAAACGAATACAATTTGAGCTATCCTGAAATTTAGTAAATGGAGAACAACAAATTACCAACTTCAATATAATTAACTGTTTTAAAGCACAACTGTGATTGAGTCAGATCGTTCATTCTATTACTGTAGTAATCTAACAAGTTGTTACTCGGATGACTCGAGATATGAAATTTATAAAATGATTGTGCATTTGGTTTACGTTATTTGATAAGTTATTGTAAATGTTATTAGATTTATAACAAATATTTAATTTCTTTATTGTTTTCCGTATTACTTTGTTATCATTCTGAATTGCGTGTTGCAAATATGCTTGTTCTCTCTTCTTATTGAATTAAGTAATAAGTAATTAAGTAATAAGTATTTCGTAAATGTTTATAATACTCCCAATGAACAACACTTTTGGTGCGTTTATATTTTTGTTATGATTTTTCTCTTGTGCTACTTCTAACTTTATGTGTTAGAGATCTCTGTACATAATTGAAGTCACTGGAGACCCATAGGAAAAAATTAAGTCATGGTCCGAAATCATGGGTAAAGAAAAAGTGCCACTAGTAGAGAATTGACATGTATCGGAAATTATTACGAAATCTAAAAGTGTTACTGTATTATAATACCCTACTCGTGCCGGTTCACTAAGAATTTGTTTCAGTCCAATGCCATCTGAAATATGTATAAGTACTTTACTCTTGTATTAAATTTCAATCAATCAATGTTAAAATCGCCAAAGCACTTGGGGTATAATAATAGGTATCTATAATAGGTATCTTCAAAATCAGACACAAAATTATTAATATATTACCTACAGCAACATTTATATTATTCATTTTAACACTCACCCACAAATTCTCGAAGTTTTAATTTTTTCGAAAATTGTAAAGTTAATACTATTTTTTAAATTAATTTAATATTATTTACATATAATAATTTTTGGATCTTTTAAACACTAATATTCAGCAAAAATTATTTTGTTGTTTGGAAAGCGTTTCTTCCTGATAACCATTCAGTTATATGAGCTTTCCGTCAGATCTGTATTTCGCATTATACGAATCAGGAGCAATAACATCCAACATACGATAAAAATACTTCTCAAAGATATATACGTTCATATCGTCGTGATAGTCACCTATATTTTTCGATTCGAATGGACAAAACCATTATTACCAAAAAGTAGGCATTAGTGATGATGCCGACTACTATTTATCTTTTTTCTACTGTCCGTCCGTCCTCTAAAAAACGATCAGTAAATATTTATAAGTAATATAACAGCACGCCAAAATAGATGATCGGACAAGACAAGAGTGATAGATGGAACCACTTTCTTTGCTGGGGAACGTCGTCGGGTGGAATGTATTGTATGGAATTTCGTTTGGACGTTTAGAGCTGAACTATGGTTAGAACGTAGCACGTAGCAGAACTGGTGTAGCAAGACGTATTTTGTATTTGATTTATATTTAGACATCTGGTATAAAAATTCAGGAGAAATGAATGTAAAAGTATAAGAAATATGTGTCGACGCGTTAAAAAGTTCTGATGAAAAATATTATAGAGGTTGGCTTTTTTACCCCCTTGTATCAATATGTCAGCGTTACAAAAACTGTAACAAACTGTTATTTTATTAGTGCAAGTTGTCCGCCAGTGTAGTAGTGCAAGTTGTCTTATAAATTCTTCCATTGTGGAGAAAATAAATAAAAACATGTCTTTTACCACAACTTAAGAGGGCTGTAACTTGGAGAAGGAAGGGGTGTTGAAAAAAATTCTTATATGCTATCCCCTCCTTAATTTTGGTCGAAAATTCAGTTCCCAAGGTTTCCGCATCAATTTAGAAACACTTTGTATAATAAAGTTCTAAGTTTATGCCTTCATAATATTTTAGAACACGGAATAGAGACTTAAAAAGGTGAATACACGCAAAATTCGATCTTCTATCAGTCCCCCCCGCATGAAGCTTGAAGGAGTTAGTTACAAAGGAATTGGATTCTACAAATATAGGCAATGTATTACCTTGAAGGTGTAAGCGAGCTTCTTGTTAATAGATGGCACTACGCGTATGTTTCCACAGAGATATGCAAGCGCATCTAATATTAGAGGCCCTCTCCCAACATATAATAATTATTAGTACTATAACCTATAATCGTACTATGCAGCAAAAACTAAATCTGTGTTTACTTCATGTATGCGGTATGCAATACGCTACTTTCCACTGGGACTCTTAATTAATCTTTAATTTTATTATGCTAAATTGAATCATAGTTATGTACATAATAATATAGATATAATAATATAAGATGTGATAGGAATACGAATATCTAAATTCAGGGGCGGACTGGCACTAAGAATCAGGCCGGGCGATGCTCTATTATTGTATAACTTTCCACTATTTACTATATAAACGAGTTATTAATTAAAAAATAAATTAAATTGCGTTTAAAGTTTATTCATTAATGAGTTAAAGGTTACGTTATAGGTAACGGTTAACGTACAGATAAACATATTAACTACCTATTTGGGAACGCTGTTGCTATTCTAAGAAATGTTTGCACCTTATCTAACTAAAACATGCTCTAATCAGTGGACAAAGTTCTCTTAGTGACTTACAATTTTCAATTAAATGATTAATTAGATATATCATTATTATCTAAAGACTGCAGAACATATTTTTCAATAATTGCCATAAGCATAAATGCTTAGAGATGGTCCTGTCCCAAACTATTTCGTAGCGTGTTCAAAATATATTTGGGTATTTACAATGACCGTTCACAACTAACCTGTGATATGGATAAAGTAAGTATATATTGGTAAGCCCTGTGGAGATCGGCGTAGGCACCGGCATACATATTATATTTTAAAAGCAAACTGTAACAGCAAAACAATAATTGTTTGCATCTTGTTTATTAATTATGTCGTTTTGTAAGAGATCGATATCGTCATCGTTGTTTTTTATTTCTAAATTAACAACTGAATATTCATATTCATCGCAGTGTTTGGGACAGCCTATGCCATTTAGTGGCAAAATCTAATAACTGCTGCTTTAAATTATTTATATCTTTATAATTATTATATCTTGAATTACGGGAAAAAATGTTATTTCACCTTCAAGTTTCTCGGTAACTATTTTTATGAAAACTGTAAATTTCTCTAAAAAATCAAAACTGCTTGGAAGAAACATTCGAAATCTTTGAATAGCTGTTGACGTTTTGAAATCTACCTTCCAATGAGTTAACAATTTTGTGCATTATTATGTAAAAAACTTCTATTATAATTTTTTCCATAAGATCTTTAATAGAGTTGCCGCGAAACGATACGAGATAAAGCTCTCGTCTCGTCTCGAAATTTCGAGATAAAATTTTTCGAGACGAGACGAAACGAGACAAGGCCTTATCTCGTCCCGTCTGGTTTTGTCTCGAATTGTTTTAGTTAATCTCAATTCAATCTTGAATT
Organism: Tetropium fuscum; assembly: GCA_964058915.1. Lineage (NCBI taxonomy): Eukaryota > Metazoa > Arthropoda > Insecta > Coleoptera > Cerambycidae > Tetropium > Tetropium fuscum. The sequence continues at coordinate 10,765 of CAXKVY010010883.1, read as the reverse complement.
ATCAGATAAATCCAATAAAAATTATTTGGGAGTTTAAAAACGCTCGAAATCGTCGACTTTTGTTTAATTAGTAGATACACAATTATCAAAAGAAATTTTTAATATATACAGGGTGGCTCAAAAAATATGGGGCAGAAATATGCATTTTTTAAAATAGGATATCATCAATCAATATCAATCAATAAAATTCCTGAAATTATGAAATTAAATATTTTGTACTGATTTTGGCATGACTAATGTTGTTGACATTGATTAAGCAACTGTAAAATATCGAAAAAATTGAGCTTTAAAGTAAAACAATGCCAAGTGACAAATGATAGAAGTTTGCAAATCAGATTTGCTATCAAACGAACGTAGTTTCCAACAGGACAATTAATTTAACTAATTTTACTTTCCAACAGGACAATTGCCCAATTCACAACTGCAGATTAGTGCGGGACTGGTTCTTGGAAAACAACATTGTCGTTTTGCCTTGGTCACCCAGAAGTTCCAATCTCAATCCAATTGAAATGGTTTTGGGACGATAAGTCAAGGAAATTCATGTCAGAATTTTTCGCCCGTAAAACAGGGAAGAACTTTTGTTGGCCGGTTTGGGAAAATGTGGATACAGATTACTGTCGAACGTTGGCTCATTCTATGCCAAGACTGTTGGAAGCAGTCATTGCTAGTAATGGAAAACCTATTAAATAGTGATTTTAAAATAAATTGTTAATTGACTACATTTGTTTGTTTATTTTATGTTTTAGCTATATTTAAAAAATAAGAATTACACCCTGTTTTGGCTTTATTCGAGCCTTTTTTTGTAATACCATATTATAATAAAGACATCAAATGTTGTCATATTGACAAGAAATTCATGTCTTTGTACTGTCAAAAGCCACAATTACATGACGCTGAAGTAACAAAAAAATGTTTTTATAAGAGTCGTTAAATAACTATTAAAAAAAAACATTTTTTAAAAACGTTACGATTTTTTAAATTATAAATAATTAACTATTTAATATCATCTGAACGGCACGTCGACTTATTAATTCCAAATCTGCAATCTATACGTAGACTTTCATTCCATTCTCCCATCACACAATTAAAAGATGCCAAGCAAGAAAATGTCTTTCAAATGGAAAGGAAGAACATAATGCAAGGCTATGAGTTTAATTCTCTCGCGGCGAGTTTCTCTCTTATTCGAATTACAAGTTTGCTGAAAATAATTCGACAGAGACGACCGAATAGAATAGCTAACATTTCTTATTTCATGTTACCCGTATTCGTGGGAGGAGTTTAGACAAGACAGTTCTTATTTTTTTTTCGGTTCTGCTATTGATTTTAGTCCTTTTTCTGTATCTTTCGTGAGCAAAGCACTAGGCAGTCTGTTACATTTTATGTTCGTCTGTTTCCATTTCAGGACCGGATGCTTAAGAATTTTAAGGTGACCTTAAAATATCTAGTGTTTTAAAGCCAGTGGCGCCGCTATAGGGATTAATATAATAAAATCCTATATGTTTGAATAACGTTAATTTATAATAATAATAATTTCCTTCGCTAATGTGTGAACATATTGTTGATTTAAATTCAAATATACAGTAAATACTCGTTTATCCGGACCATGTTGGAGTGAAACGATAAATCGTGTGTACATTTTATTTATTTATGCATGACATACCTAAAAAATCAAAATATACATGTTAGCATAAAGTACATGATATTATCTATGTAAGTACTCGTATGTACATACATGGATAGGCATAAATACATTATACAGACATATGTAAATACATTATACACCGGGAGGCAGTGGCATATTTTCAGTCGTGATTTTACCCCGAATGCCATTTTAATAAAAAAATATATATGACTATATGCATATTCTGAATATATAGTGATATGCATATTCTGAAAATTATAAATTAAAGAATCATCCCGGGGACTTCATATATTAAAGTTAGTTAACATTTTTTGCTTGTAAATTAAGCGATTCGATACGATTTTACTCGGACTGCCATGTGTCCCAAAACAAAGTTCTAGTAAAATACTAATAGCTCATGTAAAATACTAATCCTAATAGCTGCAAAGTCATAGACATACCATTTGCGTGAGCTCAAATTGTTGCCACGATTAGGTGTGCTTGAATTTAAAAAATGATTTATCCGCGTTTCTAAACAGCAACAGCAGTTTCTAAGCTGTATATTTCGAAATTCACCTGTTTCAAGCACCTCTCCTTTAAGACCCACCACAAGTCATGCTGGAAGATTCTTTTAGCCAATGGGTGCGTGACAATGCTGATGTTAACGTAGACACGATTGACGGCTCCGACACATGGCATGCTATAGGAGGGCTCCAGTGTATAACATCTCACAGCCTGGTCAGAGGTAAGAATTGCAAGATCAAAGAAGGAACCCAAAGCCAAGGAAACTGGGGCATTCAGAAATATACCACTGGTCACCTTTCTAAAAATCAAGAGGGATAACCTAAAGTCAATTTGTATATACGAGGTCAACATATGCAACCCAATCGATGCGGTAAAACAATCAGACAGTGAATTCATGTGATTGTATGGGAAATAGAGAGAACGCCTGGATGTCCAAGGGTGGAACGGATTCCTGAAGAAGATCACCAGCCATTTCAGAAGTCTAGTACTCTCTGCCTACCATTCCTCAATGCACCTCCATGAATCTCTGACACTATATACTCTGTTCTCTTTGATTCAGTTAAACGGAGAGGTGATAAAATTTCTGCTTTGTGACGTTTGACCATCAGCCTCTGTACTACAAAGCCAGAGTGGATTCCTGCAATTCTGAATCTCCATTATCATCAGGTCATCAGTGATCGTGCGCTCATGTTCTTCACCCTGACAAATGAACCTGACAAATGAACCCTGACTTGAAATGTTCTTCACCCTCACAATTCATGAAATTTAGGCCACACATATCATAATTACGGGAAATATGCAACTTAGGGCAGAAAAAAATCAATTTTGAATTAATGCCAAATATAATCTTTTAAAATGACTGAATTTGAAAATTGAAGTGTCTATATTAATATATAATTCTATTCTCTACAACTTTTATTCTATGGTTTTTTTTACTAGGAGTATCTGTTTTAAATATATATATATATATATATATATATATATATATATATATATATATATATATATATATATATATATATATATATATATATATATATATATATATATATATATATATATATATATACATATATATATATATATATATATATATATATATATATATATATATATATATATATATATATATATATATATATATATATATATATATATATATATATATATATATATATATATATATATATATATATATATATATATATATATATATATATATATATATATATATATATATATATATATATATATATATATATATATGGTCTTGGAAAGACGCAAAATGTAAGTTTGCACCGAAATGATAAATTTTACCGTTTATAACTTTTGAATTAACTTATTATTAAGTTATTATTACCGTTTATAACTTTCGAATGAAGTTATATCACTGAACCGAATTTGAAGTTTTAAGAATATTCAGTCGACGCATAATTTAACCCTCGTTAATATTTAATGGAATGACATTTTCCGTCCGACGCACCGTTTTCCAGCTACGAGCAAAAACTGAAAAAGAAAGTGCAAAATCTTCGCCGTTTTTTGGCTATCAAAAGCTATGCTCATCTCCTGGGAAGGTGCAAACTCAGATTACATGTATTTAGGACAAAATGAAGGTATTAATAATATTTCCAGCTTACTGGAAATTAATTCCTCAAAACACTTTTTGTTAGTTCTAATTTTACTGGCCTATTTATTATCCACTTGAACTGAAAAACATATTCTTCATCTATTTATTTTGATATATTTTCCTGAATATAATCAGAAATACATTGCACAATATGGTTTTCTATTGTTTTTGAGTTTCTTATTATTCTTCGTAGTAATTTTGCATGTATATAGTCTTTTCACATAAGATTGGCCACGAAAAACTCCTGTTTTCCTAAATACAAAACAGCGTCAATTGGTAACATTATAAATCGCCAATTTAGTAGCACGCTTTATAATATACACGATATTATAATATACACGATATAATATACACGATAATTTAAAGGGAACATAAAACTTATTTTATCCAACGAGAAACGTAGCTCTCCGACAATACCGATATAATACCGAGAACCGACAGCGAGGATGATTCACTTGCTTGCCAAAAGTATGTTCTACCTCAGAGACGATGGGACACGTGGGCGACTGTTACTATGGCAACCATATAATTCGGTGCATTGTGTAGTAAAGTATATACGAGCAAAATTGAAACTGGTCGGTGGTAAAGCACAGGACCGTCCGCACTTATATTGACATTTCGTCCTATGTATTTAGAAATGGCATTAAGATTCGTATAGTAGTTGAAATCGTGCATGGGAGTCCGATACTGGAACTGAAAGCAGGCCCGATGAACTATCTACGACTGCGCGCTGGTGTAAAGAGAATAAACGGACTGTTCTGCTGCGTCGTAAATCATTTCTTTGTTGACCGCGCCGCGTGTCCGACTGTTAAACTGACTGTTTTCATATTCAAGAAACCTACTTTTATTTTATTTTTACTAACATCGCTAACCCTCGTTAAACCAACATGTCCCATCCCTCCTAGCAAGGACGTGGTCATTCCTTCTCGTTGTTTCTTTCTGAGTAACATATTCCATTTCAGTATAATGTGGGTTAACGTTGAAACTAAAATTAATAAACTTAAATATTTACATTTTATATCTAAAACCACCTACAAAAAATGTCTCAAAAATATGTTATTGGCCAAATGAACCATTAATGGGTATCTGATAAACAAAAAATTAATACAGTTTTCATAAAAGGATTCCTAAAATACTTTCCTAATAGAAACATTTCTACCTCCGCCCATGTACAATAGAGAGATGCCGACTGTTTCTGCCGGCTGTGGTTTTTATATTTTATACAGTTTCAATTGTGCTCGTATATACTTTACCAGTTGATTATCGCGGCACTTCCATTTAAAATGTGATGTGCCGTGGCTCATTCCCTCTCACCAACATAGTCAGGGAAAACGGCGCGCAATAATTTTACAGCTGCGGTTATATGAAGGAATAGTACCTACTTAAGATTGATATTCATTTTACTTACTTCTAATTAATAGGTACTTAAAATGTATATTAAAAATAATAATTTTATTTATTACATTATTAATGCATTGACAAATAATGAATGAAAAACCGAATGAAGTAAATTATAAATAAGAAATAAGCTGTTATATTTTATATCAACAACTTGAGCAGAAAATAGGCGAACTTATATATAACAAGTATTGTATTTTTTAAGTAAACTACAGTCTCAATTTGCGCGGGAAGAGAAGAAATAGTGCAATAAATATAGCAAACTGTATACCAATTGCTTTTTTAACTTGAATCAAGAGCAAACAAACTATAAATAAGTATCTATAGTTATCTTTCAACCGACTGTTATTTATTACTTAAAAATTAAGGTAGGTACTGCGGTCACCATAGTAGTCATAGTACTACTAGTTTATTGTGTAGAAAAAACTCCAAAATAATTTTCATGAATATGATACAGTGTAGTATGTATTTACTTTATAGTGGAGTAGAGTATAATATACAGATTTAGTTCAGTTCATACTATATTCCATTTATATGTAATATCACAGAAGTACATAGGTACCTATACAAGGCGTTTCCAAATGAGTATTCAGAATTTTAGAGCAGGTAGATTCTAAAGTCGAAATATGACAAAATCACCCAGAACAGTTGTTCTTTAAGGAAGTGTCTCGTGATTTATTAAATTTTTTAAATTATAAATCATTTCAAGACTATTTGATATATGAGCTTATTACATTTTGGGTAAGTTGGTTAGTTAGAAGTATTAACCTACGTATATTTCAGGATACAAATTTAGAACCGAAAAAAAAATCCCCATGTCCGAAGAATGTTTTGGGAACCTTCCTGTAGAATGTACAATATAATCTACACCCCATATATTATGACAGCTTTCTGTATACCTATAACTGATAAATAAAGCATAAAGCATACTAAATGCTAAATGAAATAAGTCAACTTTTACACTTTAGCCCCAGCCTCTTTAGGTAGATTCCTTCGAACACGAAATATTGAACACCAAATATTACCAATAATTTTATTACTAATATTTTTTCCCGTGGAAACGGATTACTGTTTGAGGCGTAACAACATATTAATCTTGCTATTGCTCTAACACTTTAATAATGCGTATTTCGTTTACTCTAATTAACACTGTACGCCATTGTTAACATTTAACAATGTGCATAAATTACCTGAGACTGAGAATTAACAATGTGAGAACTGAGAACAATAAAAGAAATTTTTATCTCCGTCTGAGGACAAGAATGCAGAGTAATAAAATAATGCACAGGGTGTAACAGTTTTCATCTCGATAACTTAGTGATTGAATAGTATATGAATATGTATATCCGGAAAGCCCTCGTATTAGTTAGATTACGGCCCTAGGCTAGTTGCACACCGACGGTCAATCGGCCGACCGCCGGTCGGCAGAACAACCGGAAGAGAATAGTTAATAGTATAACTCTTTAAATCTATAAAGTTGGCGGTTACGTCATAGATATAAACCACTTGTCAAAAGTGTGTTGAAACAACTCGCCCTGATGTATACCTAAAAACTTTACTCGTTTCCCGATGAGAAACGTCAACATAATACTAACCTAGAATTTGAATGTTAAAATCATGAAGACTAGAGACAGAAGACTGAGCGTGGTTTAAGCAATGGGAGGGAGGTAAAATTGCAGCTTAGTGCACTGAAAGTGAAGAAAACGTGAATTCAACTGAAAGATAACCAAATTCTGCCAGTTTTGAAACTGTGCAAGCCTACTGCGGGTACGGCGTACAGTGCCAGTCAAAAGAAATCGATCAGTTGATCGATATTCTCACAACGATGTACGAAATCGTGCCCTCTCTTTCTTTTTCATACACCAGCTTACAACAACGTTAGTAGGATATATCAAGTCACATATAATGGACTTATTTTTGTTGTCTCTCTCGTTTCATTATTTCCGTGTGCAACTAGCCTTAGGATATCTCTACTATGATAACGGAAACAACTTCAATAGAAGCGGAACAAGGAGTTTATAGCTAATCTCTTAAACCCTGTTTAAAAATAGGTGTATCTCGGTCTGCTTGTATTACTAAACCATATTTTTTCAGAAACGTTTAAAGTTGATTTTGGGGCAATATTATTATTTCATAATTCTTGCTACAAGCAATGCCAACGCTATCTGCTGTCTGACCACTGTTTAGTTCGAACTCACATGCGTCAAATTAGGTCCCTTTTACTTGTCTGTATACATGACATGTTATTACCAACTGAAGTTAACCATCAACTTCTACTTTTGTGCCTTTTGTATTATAACGTTTTTCACCTAAAAGTTGGCAACGTCCAATTTAGATCGAATTACAAGCGAGCTAAACGTTTACATGATTTTTGGATTAAACCGGACTAAAAGCGCTAGCGCGCATATTTAGTTCGGGCTTCCTAAGACCGAGCTAACAAAGTTAGTTCGAACTAGGAACCGTATACATGACCGGTATTACTAGTTCGAACGTTCGAATCCACTTAGTTCGAACTAAACGGTGCATGTATACCTATGAATCCATCCTATCGGCACCTATATAAAACTATAAAATATATAAAACTATAAAAACAGTTTATAAAACTATAAATTAATAAGATTCCGAAGATTAGCCAGTTTGTTGCGTTTCTCGGGTCATTTTATTTGAACATCAATTAACTGAGGAAAGAAGCAATCATGTTCAGGTTGCATACGCGGGCGTTTCTGGCAAATTGGCTGCTAGCTTCACACCGGTAGTTAAGTTCGAGGGTGAGTCTAACAAATTTTTACAAAACAATTAAAAAAGTTGGCCATGGGCTTATTTATTCGATAACTGCATTTCCTAATCTGCGGCAAGACCTGGCCAGTTTTGCAACCGCCCGCAGCCGGAGCTGATAAGCAAATTATATTAATTTGCTTATTTCAATTTGATGCCGTTATAATTTATAATTACTTATTTGTATATCATGCAGCTTCAATCTTAGAAATAATGGGTAGGATTAGATAAATGAAAAACATACCTAGAAAATTAGAGATTATTTTTTAAGGTTACTTTATTAAAATGGCTCCCTAAATTTCTGAACTGCCTATTCTTCCATGATAATTATTTAGGTATTTTGCAGAACGTGATAAAGAGTAGTATATTATATTATATATCAAGAATAGTATAATATCAACCCACTTTACTTTTTATTCCTGGTGCTAACAGTGGCGTAGCTAGGAGTCATGGGGTCCCAGGGCAAAATTTTCTTATCGTAAGTAATAAGAAACTTTTATTTTTAATACGAAACATATTAAAAAAATAGTTTATACCTAGCTCAAGGTTACCGATAAATAATTTCTTTAGTCACTATGCGCAGTATTTATTAAATTAGTATATTAAGCTGTACGTTTATTTAAATCAAATATTTAAGAGTATTTGCTATAAATAGATATATATTTACCTATAAGTTCTTATTCGTCAGAACTTAACACAGTTTGTTGGAAAGAATATCAAATATATTACCTTCTTTCATACTATCAAATCTGTCAGTATTACTAAATCTGTAATATATGTAAATCTTTGGTTGACGTTTTTGATTTTTGACGTTTGATTGACCTTATAATGTTTACGCTTTTTTGTACTTGTTCTAAAACTTTTACAGATTCATTTAAAGAATTATTTTTCTTTTACAAGACTTTTGACTTTTGCCAAATTAAATTGCGTAAGGATTCTATGCAAAATAGTTGTATTAAATATAAATTCAAAGAAAGACATTGGGTTCTTAATTGTAGAAGCTTCTTCCCTTTCATGTTTTTTTGAGATGGTAATTCTATCTTCGTTAGACTTCATAATATCCATAAAACGAAGATCAATAGCAGTAATAGATAAAATTCTTCCTGCCCAACGAGTTGGATTTAATTTTTATTATTTAAGAGATTTGGTTGTAACTGTAATGATGATGATTTTCTACATGTAATAAAAACTGTGAGAGTGAATGAATAGGTAGGTAGTTAATTATGCAATTAACGACATTAGAAATAGCTTTTCCGACATGCCTCTTAATACCGCGACCCCCGGGGCACTGCCCCGGTTTGCCCTACCATAGCTACGCCACTGGGTGCTAACAAAATTAAAAAAAATACATCCACAAGTTGTTTTTGCTATACTTTTCGCATAGTAATAAAGTCCCTGTACAAACTTACCTCCGGTAAGTATGTACAGTATGTATCTAACTAGATAATATTATCTAGGGTGATATGTAGGTATTTGCACAAAAACATTTGTATTCATTAACTTCATCCACTGATAAGATTGGCAAATTATCTTTATATTTTATACACTTCACAGTTTCTTCAATTAAGTATAATGATATTAAATGAATTGTGGATAGGTAATAGGTACCTATATAATATTATACTATACCTATAATATATTATAGATCCTATACCTATAATATATTATAGATGCCTACTAGTTAGGTATATACTCGTATAGGTAGGTATTTTTGTTTAAAAATAGCTACTAAGCGCTCCTGTATTAAGTTAAAAATAATTAAGTAATGTACCTACCTACCCACCATGAAGTTACTTAATGTGAACGTAAGTAGGTACAGTGTAAAGTAGGTACACACTGCACATAGGTGTAACTGAAATCAGATAAACCAGTTATCTAGGTACCTATTCCTCATTCTGATATTATACAGAATTATTAACGAAAATATAACTCATTATTTTCCTTTCTTTACATGGAAAGAAAGGAGAACATCTAATTAATATCTTTATTTTTCTTTGTAGGTGTATATTATATGTAATTTTATTAGGTAGCGTAGGTAAGTAACTAGCTACTTCTGTTACAAAAACAATCAATTCCTAAGTAGGTAATTCATTTATTTCATAAATTATTATTAATAGATAGGTATTATACCTACCTACTAATTGGCGTCAATACCGGTAGGATAACTACCTGTTCAGTGTTTATATTTATCTGTTTTGATCTGCAAAATTAAAGGGCCAATTACGCATACTCGTGAGACGCATGCATGCGTAGAAATGCGTGGGGAAGGTCGGCGCCAAAATACACTTATTTAAATTGGGTAGGTGGTTTTTACTGTAGCTAGGTAACAAGGTAGGCTATATAAACATTTTCATGAGGCTCGTGCATATTATACCGGTGTTTTTGTTGAAAAGAAAAATGGCAAATGACAGCATATAAAAGAGAAAGCAAAAAGCAGTGCTTCAAAAAACTAGGGCAATCTATTTCCGCTTAGGTAACAAATTGTCCAGATTTGCGGATTTTAGGCATTAACAGGGATCTTACCTGTTTAGCCGTAAATACCCAGATGACACAAATAAACATGCAAAACAAACAACACGGATTAATTCGCGATAAAAGAAATCAAGACCGCAGTGGAAAACGGACTGTACGATTAGAAGAGACAGGCTCACTATTTTGTTGTGGATCAAATTCGTTTCTCTCCTCTCATCTCCACGCTCTCTCTTTCAAGTTTTCACCATCCTCTCTCTCTTCTATCCACTTCTACGCCGCCGAGAGGAATAGCCGGGGCACGTTGCACGCAGCGGTTTCGTGAAGCTTGTCCCCTAGTCTAGTTAGCG
>CAXKVY010010882.1:0-18980 GCA_964058915.1 Tetropium fuscum | reverse complement strand
AAAGTATCACTGGGTAAAAAGTAACATAACATCATTGCCGGGTCATACCTACAATATTAGACAAGAACACATCCATACGATACCTTTGATGTTAACATCTATTGGACAACGATCTTATGAATATCTAGCTCCTAAAATCTATAACACAGTTCCTGTCGAAATTAAAAATACAGTTAATATTACATCATACAAAAATACTTAAACACTATATATTTCAACAGTCAAGAATCATATTTCACAATTACTTTTCTTAAATAACTTACCTACCTTATAATCTTTATAACTGAAACGTTGAGATTTTTTGTACTAACTACTCGTATATACTCGTACTACTCGTAACCACTCGTAACTCGTAAATACTCGTGACCCTATATTGTGATTCATACTAGTGGTATATTATATTATTTATCTTATATTAATTTTTAACCTTGTTTCATAAACTTTGTTCCTCTTGACTCAAACAAGTGTTAAGTCACTTATTGAGTATATTTGTTTATTTGCAACTTTATGTGTTTACTGTTCTTTATTATTGTTGCGTATTATTATGAATTGAAATTGTTTGTTTTCAAATTTAGCTAGTTATTAATACTGTCTAACATTTATACATATATACATTGTTCATGTTTTATAATCTACTATTTATGTAAATAAACGTTATTATTATTATTATTATTATTATTATTATTATTATATATTCCATGTTTTTTACGGAGAAAAATATTTAAAATAAATGAAAATTTCAATCTGTTATTCAAAGGAACCACTATATTTACTTACTCTGAGCTGCGATATCTTATGTATTTCTACAAAATAGAAAACACAGATCTTATAAATTAATTGCCACAAAATGTGTCTCCTTATTCTTAATAATTGCTTTTATCGGTACCTTTTTCATAACGCATAACTGGTTGACATACAGACAGTAGAATATTACAATATGAATTCTAAAATATCCGTACCGTTGTTCTTAATGCTGCTTGCATTACAATAAAGTAAAGTAATAATTGAGTTTTAGTTTCCTTCAACTAATTCCAACGAGCACGGGTTCGCCCTAAAAGCTATCTAATAATGCTGAAAGTTTACCCAACGTATTAAGATGTTTTGCTCTAAAGTTAATAAATTTTAGTCTAGTAAAAACTAGATATTAGGCAAAAACAGGAACTCTGGAGATTCCCGGATTTGATTGATTACACACCCCTGGACCTTCTTGCTACTACGTTATCAACCACTCTCCAAATATCAAAGGAGACATGCTTCGTTTAAACGGTGAACTTATTGCAGACGACAGCAACGGTTGGTATTAGGTGCATACCTTATTTTTATTATGTGAAACATCATAGATTACGGCAAACAGTATTAATTAGACATGAAACATTATGCTATACAATACCACTGTAACCCCGGAAGGGTGGAATTTTACACAACGGGATCGCTGGCCGTAAATTTCTCCGTAGTAGACATTTCAGGATGGCAGCATGTTTACAAAATTCGAAAATGAGCTATAAATATATTGCTACAAGGCAGGTAAAGAAACGGAAAAGTGAAAAGTTTTCAACGAAGTTTGTTTCCAGATTTACGTATTGTGAGGAAAAAAAGTGTATTAGATATATGCAATGTAGCAGAAACATGTAACAATACACGACTCACTAAAGGAGGGCAATAGATATATAGATGAAAAATTATGAAATGATGGAATGTAAATACCAACTCAAATACAGTAATACATTTTCCGGGTCAATAAGGCTCTGACTGAATAAGAAGAGTTAAAAAACATACGTCATTATTATATAAGATGAAATGTAATTCATGTAATAAATATCATTATATCATTATAATCAATTATTACAACACACATTAATACACAAATGCATGTTTCTAATAATATTAAATTATATCTCTAGCAGTATATTTTCACAGTATTTCAGTTTCCAGAATTGTGATGGATAGTAAAATTTGATAATTCGTGTAAATAAAGTGTAGATCTATGTAGGTACCACCATTTTTTTTATCTTTATAATTTACGTAATATTTTACATTGCTGTAATTGCTTTCCTATTTTATTTATCGTATTTAAAAAGAAAGCTGAATAAGATTTTCTACGATTAAAGTCAATATCATGATTATCATTGATTCGTTGTTGGGATGAGTCGAACTATAGAGTTTACTTAGCGAGATATAAAATTTCTGTAACATTTCCTACGTCCAAGATAGCTATGGATATTTCTAATGAAATTTTAATGTTAAGTAATAAATATATAAATAACTTAACCCCTACCTACATTGAAATACCTGTACAAATCACAGATTCTTATCCAATAATCGTTTGACAATCAATGCATATTTCTGACTAGTTGTGTTCTGCAAATCAAACAGTTGTATTTTGGCCCACTAACGATAGGGATTGCTCTTGGTGTCTGCATTGTAGAGCGCTACCTATCATAAGGTATCTCTGATGTCAGATAAGCAGATGAACAGATAAGCAGATAAGCAGATCTGCATCCAATGCAGAAGTAATAGCAAATGGCAACTAGAGGGTATTATATATATATATATATATATATATATATATATATATATATATATATATATATATATATATATATATATATATATATATATATATATATATATATATATATATATATATATATATATATATATATATATATATATATATATATATATATATATATATATATATATATATATATATATATATATATATATATATATATATATATATATATATATATATATATATATATATATATATATATATATATATATATATATATATATATATATATATATATATATATATATATATATATATATATATATATATATATATATATTGTCAATGTAGGGAATAAAGTATTATTCATCCAAAATTCTGCTTATATTTAAACCCATAAACATGTACTTTAATTTGAGTTTACATATACAGGGTGTCCGTTACTACCAAGTATGTGATATTGAGATAACTTTTTATCGCATAACCTAGTAAAACACTTTGTTGTTATTCATTTTAAATGTTTAATATACAAAGGTGGTTATTTGAATCAAATTAGATGAGTGAAAATGAGAGACTTTATATTTTTTTATCAACATTCTTTTATATATAATTTTACAATATAATATATATATTTTACTGTCATTCAACTGTGAACTGTCATTCAATATAACTCCCTCCAACATCCACACATTTGCTCTGCTGATAAAATCTATTAATTTATCCGAGTACGTCCCCTGTTCTTTTCTTCAACATTTTTTTTCTCAATTATGTGGAAGGCCATCATCGTACACTTTCTTCTTCAGAATGCCCCATAAAAATAAGACCATACTTCCTGCCTCTCGTCGGGCTTGCTAGAGCCCGGCTGCGCGGCGTTCAGGTTGATATGGAGGATGAGCATTGTATCTCAGAATGACGGAGCTCGCGAGCTGATCAGCGATCAGCTCTGGCTCAGTCAGGTAAGGTAAGGGTGTGTGGTTTGGCAAGGCACTCGGCCTCGCCGTCCACTGGATTGGGCTGTTTTAGTGTCTTCTCGATCCGTTTTCTTTCGTCCTGTTTCTTTCTTCGGTGTCGTCTGCTTCTTCTGGCATCAGTCATGCTGAAACATAAGATCGTGATGATATATACTTACCCGTTGTCCAGGATTTGGGTCTTTGGCCGCTTGTGAGGTCCTGCTTCCTCTGGATCGTAGTCCGTGGCCAGCCGGATCAGCGGTTTCCCGTGGTCCTATGCGATGACGTAGAGCTTCTTGGCGTAGTCCTCGATCATCTCTGTGGCCGTCTTGTACTTCAGATACCTTCGGATGACCTCGTTGGTCACATACCAAGGGGCACCTACTGCAGTCCGAAGCGCTGTGTTTTTCACTGCTTGGATCCTCTTGCAGTGCGTCTTCGCTGCGTATCCGCATGTGGTGGATGCGTAGGTTAGGTGGGGGTATAAGACAGTCTTGATGAGGGTTGTCCTATTCTTCAGGCTCAGCCTCTTGTCGCCGGCTAACATTGGGTACAGCAAGGCTCGGGTAAACTTTGCCTTTTTCGACGTGGCATATATATGGTTGTTCCATGTCCGGGCTAGATCCAGGATCACCCCAAGGTACTTGACGTTGTTCTTCCACTAGAAGAACAGAAGAGAAGAAAAGAAGTTGCTGAGAAAGGTAGTGGGCCGAGATCTGAAATATGAATAACCACATAAATAAATGAATAACAACAGTGTTTTACTAAATTTTGCGTTAAAAAGTTATCTCGATTTTACTTACATGGTAGTAACGGACGGTAATTAAGAGCTTTGTCCCTCAGCTGATCAACTAAGATTCTTTCAAAGTCTTTCAAAGTCTTTCAAAATAAGTATGTGTAGTTCAACGACCGGCAACCCTGACCTACACAATTTTTCTCATGGGCGTAGGAATTTTCTTTCCTTAGGGGTTTGAAAGTAGAAGGTTTTTATATTCGTATTTTCAACACCACAGCATTAAATCATAGTTTCCACACCACTCATGAAGTATTGATTTCAGCGCATTACCATTTTTTAGTGGGTGGTTCGCCAGTAGCTATATTTCCCACAAGAAACAAAAATAAATATGTACAAAACTGCTAAGTACCCGTGAAAAATAAACTTGAAAACGGAAAAATAAAATAAATAGGTACATATTCCAAAATAGAGCAAAAAATTCTCAACAAAAAATTTAAATACCTTACACCTTAATACTTACCTTAAAAATATGTAATTGATAACACTATTTTCTATGTCACTATTTAATAATATTATAATCACTAATATCACTATTTTCAGTCACTTTCCACTTCATCTTCACTGTCGCTATCACCATTTCCAATAATCACAATGGGTTGATCCACCGCCAAATCCACATCCCACATTATCTGTTCCTCTTTCATCACGTGATTAATACACTTCTGCCAATTTTCTGCTGTGATATTTTCCATTGCTCCTCAAAGACGTCTCTCTACGTCAGCTAATTTAAAAGTCCGATTCACTATCGCCACTTACCCTTTTACTTGCGCCCAGATCAATTCAATGGGGTTCAATTCGCAGTGATAAGGAGGTTATCTCAGCAATGTGCATGCATCAATTGTCCAGCCTCCAATCGCAGCTTGCTGTGCATTCATCACGTTTCCATCCTACCAGACTCTCTTCACAGTATGTCCTTCGTTGACTCATGTTTCATCAGTGTAATAAATTTCCCGCCAAGGAAATATTTCATATCTTTCTATGAGAATACTCTTTTTGTCTACTTTTCCATACGTAAAATTCATGTCTTTAAAAATTTTTGCCAGACTAGCCTGCACATTTTAGGTATAATATCATTGTCACTTATATCTTGCAGCACCTTATATAAAGTGGGAAATTCGGTATTTCTAAAGAAACGGTGGACCGTTATACGTATCGCATTTTTTGGAAATTCGTCCACTACAATCTTATTACGACCGCTTTTTGGGTTTGGTGGTTGTACACGTCCATGTATCTTTTCTTCTCTTAAAAGTGTGTATATCTATGATGCTTCTGTATAATCCGAACACATATCCACCAATTCATCTTTGTCGCGATGAGGGTGATCTCTCTGTATGTAAATGCTCCGAAAATATTTTTTCTTCTCACCTACCGATCGGTAGTGCCTACGTTTTGGAATATTTTCCATCGTTCGCCGATATTATATTGTATCACAATCACATTAAAACAGCACTAGTTATATTATAATAGGTAAGTATAAGAATATAGTAAATCGAACAAAGTAAACGTAATATAAAATCATAGAACTAAATATGAAGCTCACTAGGTATACATTGCACACATTATTAGAGAACAAAGTGCTTAGCCCTGTACCATGGAATAACTTACGATAAATAGCGAAATAATCAAAGAAATGTTAAAATAAAGGTATTGGAGATCATTAATAATTAAAAACTATCATAATTCAATAAAAAAGAGTAATAAATTAATGGTATTTTAAAAGTAAAAACACAATAATTTGGTTTTAGATTAAAAGCATAGAAAGTAAGAGGCAAGCACATAAATTAAATTTATTAATTAGGCAACGAAATAAAAATAATTTCAAAGTAGGAAGTATATAATAGAAAAATATAGTGTTAAATCTAAAAAATAATATTAAATGGTATACTGTCATGAAACAAGAATTTTTAGTAGTTGTAAACAAAAGTATATTAAGTATCAAGAACGGTAAGGGTAACTTACCGGGTAAGGGTAACTTCGTACACGAAGCGAAGCCTTCAATTTTGACTGATAACGGTAAAACCCTTAAGGTTCGTGATACTTATACTATTTTTTGTACGATCGCAATAAATGAAACCGAATTTACACATACCTATTTAATTTTTTTTATGTAATGTAGGAAATGACGTTAAATAGAAATATGACTGAAACCGAATAAAAATGACTATTTTGACACTTAGTTTAATTTACTTACCGGTCCTGGATCGTGTCACTTACCATTCCAGTAACAAGCACGATAAGTGAACAAAAACACATCGTATAAAAAACAATATTAAATGAATACTTACCAAGTACTTCCTTGACGACAGAAATGACACTTTTTCACAACTCAAGTGCAAATAATGTTAATCCCCATCAGTTTATATGTAAATGTGTTAATCCAGCCAAGGAGGGTTTAAAGTTATTTATTCGTTATTTATTATTTATAGTGTTTTTAAATAATAAACCAGTATGAGATTAAACAAAATTGTGATCCAGAAGTAGTAGATCTTGTTTTCATCAGTCAAGTGCTTGAAACAAGTTATTAGCACTCCATTAAACAATTCTTATCCAGAGCAAACAAATAGCCATTGTAGCATAGGACATTTGAAGAAACGAGCTGTAACTTGAATGTATTGCCAACAGAGAGCGAGACTAGCAAAACGCGGTGAAAATTAAATACAGTCATTAACTTTGGATGTAAGTGTAATCATACTCATTATAAACATTTCTTTTACTTCTCTTAATATAAGATATACGTGTTGATGATCATTGCTAAATCTGTACTGGTATTAGTATCTCAGAGCAGATCAGGATATTTTAGTCTTTCTCAAATCATATATACCACTATACTTGTTAGATAAATAAATAAATCTTGGTTTAACAATTCTAAACATTTTTAATATTTTTCAGTATCCATTAAAGCCATCAGCATAAGATCTATCAAATAAAGTGAATCCAGTGGAAATAAATAACATTTCATATAATACCTATAATACAATTGTGGTCAGTAAATTAAATGCATATAGAATAAGTCGATTAAAATCAAGTATACGATACAATGGTAACTTCTTTTGAAACTCAACTGTGTTAAAGTTAGTGTCTCAAGCTCATTTCTAATCTTTTATAACCTAAAATATAAATGTTCCTAAAGAACTGGCGCCCATTAATAACCAAGATTCCCTACATATAGGCTATATAAAGTAAGTATATATTATTCAACATTTATTCTCCATGATCACCCACGGATATATATATATATATATATATATATATATATATATATATATATATATATATATATATATATATATATATATATATATATATATATATATATAAATATATATATATATATATATATATATATATATATATATATATATATATATATATATATATATATATATATATATATATATATATATATATATATATATATATAAATATATATATATATATATATATATATATATATATATATATATATATATATATATATATATATATATATATATATATATATATATATATATATATAAATATATATATATATATATAAATATATATATATATAAATATATATATATATATATATATATATATATATATATATATATATATATATATATATATATATATATATATATATATATATATATATATATATATATATATATATATATATATATATATATATATATATATATATATATATATATATATATATATATATATATATACATATATAGATATTTAAATATCTCTCGATACTATTATTACTTTAGGGTCTATAAAATGTATTTTAAAAAGTACAATCATTGATGTATTTTTAGAATTTCTAAGCTATCAAGAAAGAATTCGTATATCTCACTTACTTTCAGTATTGTTGATAGTTACTTATCTTAAGAATTAATTTCACAAATATTCTATTTGCTGCATAATAGCGTAATCAATATGTATATGTATATATAATATGTTCTACTCTTAAGATATCTTATAGATTATTAAACAAGCCTATGGAATTTGCACGACTAAGCTCTAATTTAAATTCTCTCCGAATACTCAATTATTCCTTATTTATTAAGATTCAAGTAGATATTGGATTCCAAATCCAAACTTATGTAATATCTTCAAATAGTTTGAAATTTGATGGTAAATCCTTCGCTGTTCATTAGATGCGTACATAAAATAACTATTCGGATCGTGGTTCATACCGCTTAGTGGTTTATTCTGCAAATAAGTTCAGTGGTTTAGTGACCATTCGAAAAAGTTCCCAGCGATTCTCCTACAGCTGCTGCATTAACAGATTCCCCATGTTCATCTGACAGTTCTTTGAGAAGTTGAATTGTGTGGCCACTGCAGACCTCAAATGTTTATATGGAATTTGATACTTGATATGCAAATGCAAATTATTGATATGCTGATATGATATTCATAAATACAAATGAGAGAGTTTATAATTTTTTATGAATAATATTTTAAATTAAATTTTACTACATAACTCATTAAATTTAAAAATATTACTGATAAAATTATATTATTCTCTTCGATTTTTTTATATTATATCTTATGTCATTTTTCTACGTAGGTACCACATACTTTTTTTCTATTTTACGTAGTTCTTATATAAATATTGTGATTATATTTTATCTAGTTAATGTTTATAATAATATTGAATATACCGTATTAATAGAAAACATAAAAAAGTCTGGCTTTAGTGTTGATACAAAATAAAACAAAAAAGGCGATATAGATATAGTAATGCTTGATGAAATGAATAATGTGTAGGGTAAATTTTATGGGAAGGGATAAAACTGATACTACTGCCACATAACTTCTACCAGATACCAAGAACCCAAATGAAAAGAAGAACCAGGAACAACATATTTATTTGATTAATGACCCTCAAAGAAAAACTACAATATGAAATCAAGCTAAGTACTGAAGTAGCCAATAATACCAGCAATAACATCAATGAAATTAAAACTGTGGAAGAAACGACTTAGATATGCAACAAGGAAATTATGAAGGAGAAGAAGTATGGTTTAATAAAGAATGCAAGACAGAGCTTGAAATTACGAGAAAACTAGACAAAAGATGCTACAGGAAGGAACATATGAATCACAGAAGAAATACGAAGAACAAAGAATGAAAACTAAAAGTAGCAATGAAAAACTTAAGTTGTGTTAAGAGAAAATAAAAGAAAAAGTTATGAAGCTGTATTAGAACAAATAGATGGGAATTAAAGAAATAATTACATTAGAAACCAAGACCTCTACCAAGAACTCTATAAAGATAAAAATGGGAAAATTATTGCAGGAGAAGGAAGAAGGACTACTGAAAAGTGTGAGGAATATTTTCATCGGTTGTTTAATGGAGACGAAAATAATGTACACGAAATGGAGGAAGACGTAACCAATATAGAAGATGAAGACAACATTTTACCAGCACCGACTAATGGAGATATTAAGGATACAATACCAAAACTGAAAAGTAATGAATGCAAATGTGAAAAGTCTAGGAAATGATAATATGATAGGGGAACTATTTAAAAACGGAGGGAATGAGAACTGCCAAAGTAATGAATGGGAGTAATAGTCTGCCCTTTATATAATTAATACAAGCAACTCATTTGTTACTAAATATTTAGAAGCTATTTTGTATTGATATACTATATTAAACTTTTGCAATACATCAATACTGACCTCAAACTGATAATTTTTGAAACCAAAAAAAATAATAGTAGGATGAAACCCATTGGAAAAGGAAGAGAATAAAACAAGAATGAAAGGAAAAATAATTTACGGGCGATCTGAGGTCGGGCAGTGGAGGAGGTGAGTTTTTAAGGGTAAAATACGGTTTATCTCGATTTCCGGCAAAACTACAAGTCCTATGGAAAAAATGGCACAATTGTAGGTAATAAAACGATCTACATCTTTTGTATTTACACTTTTTTCACATAACCTCAAAATATATGTGAAATATCCAAATAACCAAGTTTTTGTTTTTTTATTTTTACCTTTTACAAAAAAATCGGATTTGATTTTTTTTTCGTTTCTCTGCATCTTCTTTTACACCATCAGAAAGTAGAGATTTTAACGAACAAAAAGCCCACCGACTTTTTTAAAAAAGCAGATATTTAAACGCGAGAATTTTCGTTTGAAAATTAGGGTGCGATATTAAGTCAAAATAAGGTGAAAAAATAAATATTTTAAACCAAAAAAATTACAGTGTGTTTGGGACATAGAAAGGTAAGTTTTCACCAAATTTTTTGCAATTTTTTATTGTTAAAAAAAATCAAAAACCAAAAACTTGGTTATTTGAATTTTCCACATAAATGAGGTTATGTGAAAAAGTGTAAATACAAAAGTTGTAGAGCTTTTTATTACCTACAACTTTGCTACCATAGGACTTTTTTTCATAGACATTTTTTGACATAAACTTTTTTTCATAGAATTGTAGTTTTGCCGGAAATCGAGATAAATCATTTTTTACCCTTAAAAACTCACCCTCTTCCACTTCCCGACCACAGATCGCCCGTAAATTATCTTTCCTTTCATTTGTGTTATATTCTCTTCCTTGTCCAAAGGGTTCCTTTGGAAATTGGACAATTTCCTACTAATATTTTTTTCACTTTTTACTATTTTCAAAGGCTTCAGCCCTGGTCTATGAACTTTTATTTATTTGGGAAATATAGTAAATATGTAAATCTCGAGTGTCTAAAAAAAGCAACAGAGTAAGCTACAAAATAATATTTTAATGAAAGGTTTTGACCAACAATTTATCATAATAAATGGAATTAATCAAATAATTTTATTTTTGATACTGACATACCGTAATAATTAACGGGCAAATTTATTTCAGTAATTTGCGCAATTATCTCTTGAGACAAATTAATGGGTCATATATAAGTAATTTTATTTAATTTTTCAAGAATTTGTTTATTCCACCATAACCTCTCATATTCTGACAGACTTGACAACAATGTTTGTTAGCCACATATTTTATAATTGACTATGTGTGTCAGTTTTCTATTTGAATCTGATATATGTGATAATTTCAAAGCAATCTTTAATTAACAATCTCATATAACAATACTTTATTCCATGAAAATTAATCTAATTTAGACACAAACTTCTGAAGTAACAAAATATGGCATCTACCTAATTAGCGGTGTATATTAAATGGCATATTGATATTGAAACTATGCACTAGCTCTAGTTATCTGATAGAAATCGAGAGTCAGTTCATTAGGAAACATCATCGTCATTTGCTTGTGTCTTGTACCCTCTTATCAGTTTCCGGGGAAGCTGTCCGGAAGTTGAAATCTCGACCACTTGATGTGCAACCATTATAGCTACTCTACCCATTTTGATTACGCTGACATTTGTAGAAGCAGTGACGTTTACGGAAATTGAGGTTGTTTTAACATTTCAGTATTTTGTACGTGTTATATTATTAAACGTGAGTAAAATTTCATGAGAATTGTGTATGAAATGAATCCTCTCACCACAATTTCTGTCGAAATGTTTTGGTCGTCAGTAAATGAATAATATTAGTTATGTAATTTATATGCCATGTTATCCAATTTAACTTTCATAAATGTGAAGTATTATACGTATGTGTATATACACAATTTGTTTTACAGGATTTGGGATTTGAAATGGCAACAAAGGTTTCACGGTGAACGTTTTACAGTGAATGTTTATAATGAGAATTAGCCTTAATTTTTAACATGAAACCACTCGCTTGTCTGAAAAACACTCCATAATATACATATATTAAATAGATAATATGTTCTTTACAAATCTTGTACGTAGAACAGCCAAATCATTTTAGACTTTTTGAAATAAAACAATGACGGGTTAAAACTTTTGACGCAGGTAAATTATATCCTTGCCCAATAAATAATTATGGGAAGTATTTTTGTCGATTTGTACTCGTATTTTGCATATCTCGATAAAAAGATAAGTGACAAATTATAAAGAATTTAATTCTCTACCGTCCCCCTATATTCCATATTGTTTAAAAACAATTATGTTGCGAATAATAATAAAAAAGTGTGAAAAATTAGGAGAGTTGCGCAGTTTATTCAACTTTTGGACCATTTTTATTGGACCAGTTAACAAGCGGCATATTTAAATTTCAAAGTTGTAGAGGACTCAATTCTCAACAAATTTCGTATAAATGTTTTTCATAAGACGATTTCATACAGAGTTTCGGCAGAAGCTCATTTCCACACTTAACTCTATCAAAGGATCAAATCTGTTGATTATCATTAAGAAAAGAATTCGGAGAATTATGGTAAATGGCTGGAACAAAACTTAATTCCAAATTTGATTGTAATAAATTGTGTGCTCCCTAGAAAATTATACTCTACTCTCTTTGGATTCACAATAAATACCACCCTCTTGCCCTATATAGCCAAGAAAAATAAAATTGTATTACTTCTTTCGAGCATGCACCATCATGCAATGTCAATGAAATGTCATGCATTGTCAATGAAATGTCATGCAATGTCAATTAAACATCTGATAACAAAAAGACCGAAATAATTTATTACTACAACTCAACGAAAGGTGGGGTTGATACTGTTGATGAACCTTGTGGTACTTAATCAGTTTCCCGAAAATCCTTGAGATGGCCTCTGATCATATTTTTTCGTTTTGAATTGAGGAGAAATTTTTTAAAGGAAATTGATATCGATCTGGTGAAAGAGCAACTGAGCTCTCGGGCAACAATTGAAAATTTGCGCCCTGAACTGAAAACAAGAATAAACCTGTACACTAATACTAACATTGAATTTCCAGCTAAATAGTAAACGATTACAACGTAGTAGATGCGAGGATTTTGGGATTAAAAAGGATCGTAAAACAACAACATCCTGGACTTATGCAACAAATTTAATGGTAAGCAACATATTGTACCTTTTTGTGCCAAATGTTCCCACAAATGCAAAAAATGAAATATCAAACAAGAGATGATAGAGATGAAGGGGACGAAAAACTGGATACCTGTTGACATTAATTTATTACTTGAATAAAGCTAAATCGCTATTTGTATTACTTTGTTATATTAAAAAAACGTATTTAATAATAAAAAAAATCTTCAGAAAACTTATTCAGCGTAAATGTCGAACAGTTCAAAATTACACAGTGCTTGTCCATGTGCCATAAAATAGGGTTCTGACGGGTTAAAACACCACGAGGTAAATTAATATAAACAGGTAAAGCACTTGTTTTGTTTATTACATTAGACTGGTACCAATTTGCTACCCAAAAAGGGCGAGGAGAAAGTAAATCAGAGTCGTGCATTAACGGGGCAGCAAAAAAGGATCTAAGGGCGTTGCTATAGCATGACACCTCGATATAAAAAAATAGTGTTCCTACTTCAATAAAACAATGAAAGTCAGTACTTTGCTGACACTAGCAAATATAATATATATTAGAATTATATTATATTACAAAAGTAGCATATATTTAATGTGCTGATAATGATCAACATAAATAAAACATACCTGTACACATATACCTATCTATAAATTAAAAAATACTTACCTAACAGTGGGGGTTAAGTTACCCGTGGCCAACGGTGACTGTTTGATGTAAATAATACCCATGGCGTAGCTACATCAAAGGTAATACGTAGGACCTATATTAGTTCATAAAATTCTGTACACAAAAGGTCACCTCAATTGCTAACAATCATCTATAAAATGCAGCTATATATATATATAGTACCTCGTACAAAAGGTACAGTGGCAAAGGAAAACAGTAATATCTAAAGCTTATCTGATTAAGTAGCAGCGTAGTCCATAGAGGTAATAAAGTCTCGCAATCAAGGATGACGATTGGCCGAAAAATGAAGAAGTGTGTCTGTGACTTCAGGCCTCAAGGGTACTCGTCTAGAGCCGTCCCCAGTAAAAACTCTGCTTAGAAATTCGGTTATAATATCTATACAGTAAATATGCCAAAGGTAGCATATTTTCAAGGTGATATGGATAACGCTTAATAATAAACTTAGTTCGTGCTTTAATGAGCAAATTAAATTAAATTACATTTACCTTGTTACTAATAGTTTTTCTCTAATATGTCCTGTAGAATACAGGGATCGACTAACGGGTTAGAGAAAGAGAAAACTGATCTAGCGTCTCAATATCAGGGCACAAATCTGTGCTCCGGGGGCCGCATAAAAGATTCAGTTGTGTATTTGTGTAGGAAATAATTCACAAAGAAAAGATAGAATAATAAACACGTGCCATGTTTCTTACCTAACATCAAACTGTCGAAAATCCAAACAGTGGTTTCTCTATCAACATCACATCAAAACATTAATCATAACCAAAAACAATGTGTTGGAGACAATTGAATCGCTACAATACAATTCCCTTAATACACGATGATCTCCGATTATCATATAATATTGCAGCGGAGCAAGACACAGCAGGTGACACGGCAAAATTCAAAGAAAGATGACGTCCAGGAAATGACATTCATACCAATTTCATGGCCATAAAACTTTGAAGTGACTTTAACTGATTTGAAAGAAATCATACGCGGCCCATTTATGTTTGCATTTATTTTACTTACTATTACTTAATTAATTAGTTCATTTATAAAAAGATGTTAACAATAAATAACGAAATGCTTATACAATGATTAAGGAACTATAAATACATCGTAGTGGGATAAATTACAGAGATTAATTATTTAAAAATAGGATGTAGTTCGGCCCGCTACTGACATCTAGTTTGTTTAGTGACTTTCGGTCAGTAAGGTTTCGAGTTTCGACTAGAGAGTAGGCTCGACAAACCGCAGGCAAGGATTGCATAGAGGAATAGGATTGCCGGATGAGCGAATATCTTCGTCGAACGTAGTGGGGGGCTGGCATCAAGCAATCTGATTGGCTGGTCTTCGCGAACCTCGTCAACTCTTCGGCTGTCGAGCGCCCGGGCGTTTGTCTTATAAGCAACGGTCATCGGCGTTCGGAAGGTGTTGGAGAATTCTACAAGCAGAATTCGTGCAAACGCCAAGCGTCGTTCACGTCGTTCGCTCGGCCGCTAAGCGTCTGGAACGACTAGCTGTACATATTTGCTGTAAAAATATCTTAATTCTAATTAATGGCGTTTCCGAAAAGTAGCTCGGATAAATCCACTAAAACAAATATAGGCTCCGAGGGACCCTATATTTGTATAAGCATTTGAGATTGAATTTTGTGATATTTTGGACTTTGTGAATGGTTTGATGGGACGTCGAGAGTATACAGTTAATTAAATGCTACTCGATTACTAACTACAATTTGATTGATCAATGCTGTTCGCAACAATTTCTGCGAACGTAGCTGAAACCAATGTTTGAAACTTTCTACTTAATGATATATCTGTAATACATACACAAATAATAGTAAATTGATAGTATGCCGATATTTAACTGAAGTGGAGTTGCTTCAAATGAATAAATCGGAAAAAAAATGCAACTCATATTATATGTATTTCCATTTCCTGCTAATAATAAAAAATGTCAACGCGAGAACAGCAACAATTTTTTATATTAACGTTTTTAATTGATTTCAGAACCTGACTTGGACGTCGAGGGCGGTGGAGGCGAGCTAAATGAGCTTGGTGCCTCGTTTCCACCCTTAGAGAGTCCCCCAGTACACTTTGCGACTGAAAACAACACAGTCGTGACGTCTCAAACGGGGTCAACAGCTCTGGTACCATGTGTCATCAATAACATAGGAGACGGAATGGTAAGTGAACAGATGCTTGCAATCTAATTCATAGTTTATTTAATTAGCAGAATTTTGAAATATGCAATAGTACTATTAAAAGTAGTAGCAAACAGTGCCAACATCTGTGATACCAGTATCATTTAATATTATACATTAATTTGATATGTTCTACGAAATATATTTTATGTTTATTGAACAAGTGACATCTAGTGTCAGGAAATCTGCAAACTCAGTAGCATTTTTATATATTACGAAGTATAATAATAACGTAAAAATCGTCGGCAAAATCATTTAATTAACAACAATATGAATTATTTTTATCAGATATATTTAATTACAATTATTTATATGTATCTATTGGCAAACATCAGAAAGTATTAGGTAGTAAAGTTATGGTGGAAAAAATGGTGGGCTGGGCAGGATTCGAATGCATAATCCACATTAAAAAGGGCCGGTGAAATTGGGGTCACAGCTTATATTTTTTTATAAAGAAAATGAAGTTGCTCTTGGCAGGCCAAATATTTAGAAAGTGTGCCTGCAATTGATTTTTTTGAACTTTTCAATTTAACTTACATGCGAGAGAAGATCTGTCATTATTTATAGAAAAACTTAATGTGAACGCCCGAACTGGGCTAATTGTGAAGTCTTAGATGTTTTGTCTAGGTTTTTACCGATGCAACGATTATGGCGAGAAAATATGATAAGCCGTATTAATACATTATGGCCTGTCTTACGGATATCTTAGCACGTTTAAGTTCTGCGCTTGTTAAGTTATTGTTAAAACTGAATTAAAAATTTTCTTAGTTGGTTATAAATCTACATTGTGAAGTTATTGACTATTTAGCGAATATACGTATGGTTTTCTTAGTTCGAGTGGGTTATTTTCATCTAAAGGTCTCCCAGATGATATCAGAAGTGGGACAGACTCTGTGCCATATTAGTGGATAACCTTAATTGTTTAAATTCTGTTGTGAGCCAATAGTGACATGATCTTAAAATTATCCTAGCGACTTTGTCTGTGTGTTCAACGGAAACAAGAGCAGAGCAAAGCAAAATAATTCGAGTCTGAAGACAGATAAGCAAACTTAACAAACATAACATAACAACTCAACAAAATCTTTGTAAATAAACACTCTGAAATAAAATTGCTTGCCAAACATAGTTATAAATCTATATTATGAAGTTATTTACTATTTAGCGAATATACGTATATATTTCTTAGTTCGAGTGGGTTATTTTCATCTAATGGTCTCCCAGATGATATCAGAAGTGGGACAGACTCTGTGCCATATAGTGGATAACCTTAATTGTTTAAATTCTGTTGTGAGCCAATAGTGACATGATCTTAAAATTATCCTAGCGACTTTGTCTGTGTGTTCAACGGAAACAAGAGCAGAGCAAAGCAAAATAATTCGAGTCTGAAGACAGATAAGCAAACTTAACAAACATAACATAACAACTTAACAAAATCTTTGTAAATAAACACTCTGAAATAAAATTGCTTGCCAAACATAGTTATAAATCTATATTATGAAGTTGTTTACTATTTAGCGAATATACGTATATATTTCTTAGTTTGAGTGGGTTATTTTCATCTAATGGTCTCCCAGATGATATCAGAAGTGGGACAGACTCTGTGCCATATTAGTGGATAACCTTAATTGTTTAAATTCTTTTGTGAGCCAATAGTGACATAATTTTCAAATTGTCCTAGTGACTTTGTCTGTGAGTGCAACGGAAACAAGAGCCAAAGCAAAATAATTCGAGTCTGAAGACAGATAAGCAAACTTAACAAACATAACATAACAACTTAACAAAAGGTTTGTAAATAAACACATGCAATGTTGATGTTTCAATGTAAAACTTTGAATGTAACCTCGAATGAAACAATTACCATAACTTATTCCAAAGGTGATCACCGCCATGCTAATTTGGACCTATGATAAAATGTAAACTGTTCAACATGTTAGGTCATACTCAAGATGAATGCTTAAGTATTTCCCAGTCAAAAAAACTAAAAAAGCTCACATTAACCTATTTAATGTGGTTTAGTAGATACGAGTGCAGAACGTAGTTTGCTCTGAAATAAAATTGCCTGCCAAACGATCAAATTGTCATTCTGAAGCAGTCCTATTACGCAAAAGAAAATCCTAAGCGGATTTATTGCTATTTATTGCTATTTCAGGCAGATACTTAATTGAGCACAAAGCGTTAGAAATTCATAAAAGGCACCATTGTACAGAAGTTTATTTAAACGATACAATTGCTCTTTCGAAACTAATTAACAACGTTGATAAATTTTAACCACCGTTCAGTGTAGGAATCCTGGAAAATCTGATTAGTTAGATCTTAGGGATAAATTAATGAATATTTATTTGGCGCCAGTAAGGCGTTGAACCAACTATACTGCTAGGTGATCGAGTAGCAGAGCAATTATTAACAGAATTCAGTAGTTTTACCAAAATATACCGATCATTTTGTAGTGCATCCATTCAGCATGAGTGAGTGCTAGTAAGCTAGAAATTATTTTACGTGGTCCGAGTAAATTTGTTCAAAGTGAAATAGATTGCCAGCGAACTTGAGCTATATTGTAAGCTATAAAATTGCAAAACTACTTATATTTAATATTAGCTGCTCGTTTTCGAATATTTCTATCAATATTATTTTAGCAAAAAAAAAAAAGGAAAATATCATAAATCTGTGTACAGATTAGCTAGAGTTTAATTATTAGTGACAATACCTATTAAGTAGGTATCATTTGCTACTTGTCGGTGACCCAAATTAGTTGACTATGTAATACATTTTCCTACCTTAATGAGGCGCTTCCTCAAATACTTTATTCGAATCCACACTTACGATATACTTTACCGCGAGGGTAAACTCCAGCTGAATTTAGCTGATATATTTTGTAAAACGGGACTTTGTCAACACTCGACATAACTTATAGAGCACCGCACTGAGATTATGATTAGGTAAGTCATCGCAACTTTTCTTACGGATGAATTAGACT
>CAXKVY010010881.1:0-18164 GCA_964058915.1 Tetropium fuscum | reverse complement strand
GTGATATTTTCCATTGCTCCTCAAAGACGTCTCTCTACGTCAGCTAATTTAAAAGTCCGATTCACTATCGCCACTTACCCTTTTACTTGCGCCCAGATCAATTCAATGGGGTTCAATTCGCAGTGATAAGGAGGTTATCTCAGCAATGTGCATGCATCAATTGTCCAGCCTCCAATCGCAGCTTGCTGTGCATTCATCACGTTTCCATCCTACCAGACTCTCTTCACAGTATGTCCTTCGTTGACTCATGTTTCATCAGTGTAATAAATTTCCCGCCAAGGAAATATTTCATATCTTTCTATGAGAATACTCTTTTTGTCTACTTTTCCATACGTAAAATTCATGTCTTTAAAAATTTTTGCCAGACTAGCCTGCACATTTTAGGTATAATATCATTGTCACTTATATCTTGCAGCACCTTATATAAAGTGGGAAATTCGGTATTTCTAAAGAAACGGTGGACCGTTATACGTATCGCATTTTTTGGAAATTCGTCCACTACAATCTTATTACGACCGCTTTTTGGGTTTGGTGGTTGTACACGTCCATGTATCTTTTCTTCTCTTAAAAGTGTGTATATCTATGATGCTTCTGTATAATCCGAACACATATCCACCAATTCATCTTTGTCGCGATGAGGGTGATCTCTCTGTATGTAAATGCTCCGAAAATATTTTTTCTTCTCACCTACCGATCGGTAGTGCCTACGTTTTGGAATATTTTCCATCGTTCGCCGATATTATATTGTATCACAATCACATTAAAACAGCACTAGTTATATTATAATAGGTAAGTATAAGAATATAGTAAATCGAACAAAGTAAACGTAATATAAAATCATAGAACTAAATATGAAGCTCACTAGGTATACATTGCACACATTATTAGAGAACAAAGTGCTTAGCCCTGTACCATGGAATAACTTACGATAAATAGCGAAATAATCAAAGAAATGTTAAAATAAAGGTATTGGAGATCATTAATAATTAAAAACTATCATAATTCAATAAAAAAGAGTAATAAATTAATGGTATTTTAAAAGTAAAAACACAATAATTTGGTTTTAGATTAAAAGCATAGAAAGTAAGAGGCAAGCACATAAATTAAATTTATTAATTAGGCAACGAAATAAAAATAATTTCAAAGTAGGAAGTATATAATAGAAAAATATAGTGTTAAATCTAAAAAATAATATTAAATGGTATACTGTCATGAAACAAGAATTTTTAGTAGTTGTAAACAAAAGTATATTAAGTATCAAGAACGGTAAGGGTAACTTACCGGGTAAGGGTAACTTCGTACACGAAGCGAAGCCTTCAATTTTGACTGATAACGGTAAAACCCTTAAGGTTCGTGATACTTATACTATTTTTTGTACGATCGCAATAAATGAAACCGAATTTACACATACCTATTTAATTTTTTTTATGTAATGTAGGAAATGACGTTAAATAGAAATATGACTGAAACCGAATAAAAATGACTATTTTGACACTTAGTTTAATTTACTTACCGGTCCTGGATCGTGTCACTTACCATTCCAGTAACAAGCACGATAAGTGAACAAAAACACATCGTATAAAAAACAATATTAAATGAATACTTACCAAGTACTTCCTTGACGACAGAAATGACACTTTTTCACAACTCAAGTGCAAATAATGTTAATCCCCATCAGTTTATATGTAAATGTGTTAATCCAGCCAAGGAGGGTTTAAAGTTATTTATTCGTTATTTATTATTTATAGTGTTTTTAAATAATAAACCAGTATGAGATTAAACAAAATTGTGATCCAGAAGTAGTAGATCTTGTTTTCATCAGTCAAGTGCTTGAAACAAGTTATTAGCACTCCATTAAACAATTCTTATCCAGAGCAAACAAATAGCCATTGTAGCATAGGACATTTGAAGAAACGAGCTGTAACTTGAATGTATTGCCAACAGAGAGCGAGACTAGCAAAACGCGGTGAAAATTAAATACAGTCATTAACTTTGGATGTAAGTGTAATCATACTCATTATAAACATTTCTTTTACTTCTCTTAATATAAGATATACGTGTTGATGATCATTGCTAAATCTGTACTGGTATTAGTATCTCAGAGCAGATCAGGATATTTTAGTCTTTCTCAAATCATATATACCACTATACTTGTTAGATAAATAAATAAATCTTGGTTTAACAATTCTAAACATTTTTAATATTTTTCAGTATCCATTAAAGCCATCAGCATAAGATCTATCAAATAAAGTGAATCCAGTGGAAATAAATAACATTTCATATAATACCTATAATACAATTGTGGTCAGTAAATTAAATGCATATAGAATAAGTCGATTAAAATCAAGTATACGATACAATGGTAACTTCTTTTGAAACTCAACTGTGTTAAAGTTAGTGTCTCAAGCTCATTTCTAATCTTTTATAACCTAAAATATAAATGTTCCTAAAGAACTGGCGCCCATTAATAACCAAGATTCCCTACATATAGGCTATATAAAGTAAGTATATATTATTCAACATTTATTCTCCATGATCACCCACGGATATATATATATATATATATATATATATATATATATATATATATATATATATATATATATATATATATATATATATATATATATATATATAATATATATATATATATATATATATATATATATATATATATATATATATATATATATATATATATATATATATATATATATATATATATATATATATATATATATATAAATATATATATATATATATATATATATATATATATATATATATATATATATATATATATATATATATATATATATATATATATATATATATATAAATATATATATATATATATAAATATATATATATATAAATATATATATATATATATATATATATATATATATATATATATATATATATATATATATATATATATATATATATATATATATATATATATATATATATATATATATATATATATATATATATATATATATATATATATATATATATATATATATATATATATATATACATATATAGATATTTAAATATCTCTCGATACTATTATTACTTTAGGGTCTATAAAATGTATTTTAAAAAGTACAATCATTGATGTATTTTTAGAATTTCTAAGCTATCAAGAAAGAATTCGTATATCTCACTTACTTTCAGTATTGTTGATAGTTACTTATCTTAAGAATTAATTTCACAAATATTCTATTTGCTGCATAATAGCGTAATCAATATGTATATGTATATATAATATGTTCTACTCTTAAGATATCTTATAGATTATTAAACAAGCCTATGGAATTTGCACGACTAAGCTCTAATTTAAATTCTCTCCGAATACTCAATTATTCCTTATTTATTAAGATTCAAGTAGATATTGGATTCCAAATCCAAACTTATGTAATATCTTCAAATAGTTTGAAATTTGATGGTAAATCCTTCGCTGTTCATTAGATGCGTACATAAAATAACTATTCGGATCGTGGTTCATACCGCTTAGTGGTTTATTCTGCAAATAAGTTCAGTGGTTTAGTGACCATTCGAAAAAGTTCCCAGCGATTCTCCTACAGCTGCTGCATTAACAGATTCCCCATGTTCATCTGACAGTTCTTTGAGAAGTTGAATTGTGTGGCCACTGCAGACCTCAAATGTTTATATGGAATTTGATACTTGATATGCAAATGCAAATTATTGATATGCTGATATGATATTCATAAATACAAATGAGAGAGTTTATAATTTTTTATGAATAATATTTTAAATTAAATTTTACTACATAACTCATTAAATTTAAAAATATTACTGATAAAATTATATTATTCTCTTCGATTTTTTTATATTATATCTTATGTCAT
Source organism: Tetropium fuscum (assembly GCA_964058915.1). Classification (NCBI taxonomy): domain Eukaryota; kingdom Metazoa; phylum Arthropoda; class Insecta; order Coleoptera; family Cerambycidae; genus Tetropium; species Tetropium fuscum. Next base: position 14,286 of record CAXKVY010010881.1, on the reverse strand, counting down.
TTTTCTACGTAGGTACCACATACTTTTTTTCTATTTTACGTAGTTCTTATATAAATATTGTGATTATATTTTATCTAGTTAATGTTTATAATAATATTGAATATACCGTATTAATAGAAAACATAAAAAAGTCTGGCTTTAGTGTTGATACAAAATAAAACAAAAAAGGCGATATAGATATAGTAATGCTTGATGAAATGAATAATGTGTAGGGTAAATTTTATGGGAAGGGATAAAACTGATACTACTGCCACATAACTTCTACCAGATACCAAGAACCCAAATGAAAAGAAGAACCAGGAACAACATATTTATTTGATTAATGACCCTCAAAGAAAAACTACAATATGAAATCAAGCTAAGTACTGAAGTAGCCAATAATACCAGCAATAACATCAATGAAATTAAAACTGTGGAAGAAACGACTTAGATATGCAACAAGGAAATTATGAAGGAGAAGAAGTATGGTTTAATAAAGAATGCAAGACAGAGCTTGAAATTACGAGAAAACTAGACAAAAGATGCTACAGGAAGGAACATATGAATCACAGAAGAAATACGAAGAACAAAGAATGAAAACTAAAAGTAGCAATGAAAAACTTAAGTTGTGTTAAGAGAAAATAAAAGAAAAAGTTATGAAGCTGTATTAGAACAAATAGATGGGAATTAAAGAAATAATTACATTAGAAACCAAGACCTCTACCAAGAACTCTATAAAGATAAAAATGGGAAAATTATTGCAGGAGAAGGAAGAAGGACTACTGAAAAGTGTGAGGAATATTTTCATCGGTTGTTTAATGGAGACGAAAATAATGTACACGAAATGGAGGAAGACGTAACCAATATAGAAGATGAAGACAACATTTTACCAGCACCGACTAATGGAGATATTAAGGATACAATACCAAAACTGAAAAGTAATGAATGCAAATGTGAAAAGTCTAGGAAATGATAATATGATAGGGGAACTATTTAAAAACGGAGGGAATGAGAACTGCCAAAGTAATGAATGGGAGTAATAGTCTGCCCTTTATATAATTAATACAAGCAACTCATTTGTTACTAAATATTTAGAAGCTATTTTGTATTGATATACTATATTAAACTTTTGCAATACATCAATACTGACCTCAAACTGATAATTTTTGAAACCAAAAAAAATAATAGTAGGATGAAACCCATTGGAAAAGGAAGAGAATAAAACAAGAATGAAAGGAAAAATAATTTACGGGCGATCTGAGGTCGGGCAGTGGAGGAGGTGAGTTTTTAAGGGTAAAATACGGTTTATCTCGATTTCCGGCAAAACTACAAGTCCTATGGAAAAAATGGCACAATTGTAGGTAATAAAACGATCTACATCTTTTGTATTTACACTTTTTTCACATAACCTCAAAATATATGTGAAATATCCAAATAACCAAGTTTTTGTTTTTTTATTTTTACCTTTTACAAAAAAATCGGATTTGATTTTTTTTTCGTTTCTCTGCATCTTCTTTTACACCATCAGAAAGTAGAGATTTTAACGAACAAAAAGCCCACCGACTTTTTTAAAAAAGCAGATATTTAAACGCGAGAATTTTCGTTTGAAAATTAGGGTGCGATATTAAGTCAAAATAAGGTGAAAAAATAAATATTTTAAACCAAAAAAATTACAGTGTGTTTGGGACATAGAAAGGTAAGTTTTCACCAAATTTTTTGCAATTTTTTATTGTTAAAAAAAATCAAAAACCAAAAACTTGGTTATTTGAATTTTCCACATAAATGAGGTTATGTGAAAAAGTGTAAATACAAAAGTTGTAGAGCTTTTTATTACCTACAACTTTGCTACCATAGGACTTTTTTTCATAGACATTTTTTGACATAAACTTTTTTTCATAGAATTGTAGTTTTGCCGGAAATCGAGATAAATCATTTTTTACCCTTAAAAACTCACCCTCTTCCACTTCCCGACCACAGATCGCCCGTAAATTATCTTTCCTTTCATTTGTGTTATATTCTCTTCCTTGTCCAAAGGGTTCCTTTGGAAATTGGACAATTTCCTACTAATATTTTTTTCACTTTTTACTATTTTCAAAGGCTTCAGCCCTGGTCTATGAACTTTTATTTATTTGGGAAATATAGTAAATATGTAAATCTCGAGTGTCTAAAAAAAGCAACAGAGTAAGCTACAAAATAATATTTTAATGAAAGGTTTTGACCAACAATTTATCATAATAAATGGAATTAATCAAATAATTTTATTTTTGATACTGACATACCGTAATAATTAACGGGCAAATTTATTTCAGTAATTTGCGCAATTATCTCTTGAGACAAATTAATGGGTCATATATAAGTAATTTTATTTAATTTTTCAAGAATTTGTTTATTCCACCATAACCTCTCATATTCTGACAGACTTGACAACAATGTTTGTTAGCCACATATTTTATAATTGACTATGTGTGTCAGTTTTCTATTTGAATCTGATATATGTGATAATTTCAAAGCAATCTTTAATTAACAATCTCATATAACAATACTTTATTCCATGAAAATTAATCTAATTTAGACACAAACTTCTGAAGTAACAAAATATGGCATCTACCTAATTAGCGGTGTATATTAAATGGCATATTGATATTGAAACTATGCACTAGCTCTAGTTATCTGATAGAAATCGAGAGTCAGTTCATTAGGAAACATCATCGTCATTTGCTTGTGTCTTGTACCCTCTTATCAGTTTCCGGGGAAGCTGTCCGGAAGTTGAAATCTCGACCACTTGATGTGCAACCATTATAGCTACTCTACCCATTTTGATTACGCTGACATTTGTAGAAGCAGTGACGTTTACGGAAATTGAGGTTGTTTTAACATTTCAGTATTTTGTACGTGTTATATTATTAAACGTGAGTAAAATTTCATGAGAATTGTGTATGAAATGAATCCTCTCACCACAATTTCTGTCGAAATGTTTTGGTCGTCAGTAAATGAATAATATTAGTTATGTAATTTATATGCCATGTTATCCAATTTAACTTTCATAAATGTGAAGTATTATACGTATGTGTATATACACAATTTGTTTTACAGGATTTGGGATTTGAAATGGCAACAAAGGTTTCACGGTGAACGTTTTACAGTGAATGTTTATAATGAGAATTAGCCTTAATTTTTAACATGAAACCACTCGCTTGTCTGAAAAACACTCCATAATATACATATATTAAATAGATAATATGTTCTTTACAAATCTTGTACGTAGAACAGCCAAATCATTTTAGACTTTTTGAAATAAAACAATGACGGGTTAAAACTTTTGACGCAGGTAAATTATATCCTTGCCCAATAAATAATTATGGGAAGTATTTTTGTCGATTTGTACTCGTATTTTGCATATCTCGATAAAAAGATAAGTGACAAATTATAAAGAATTTAATTCTCTACCGTCCCCCTATATTCCATATTGTTTAAAAACAATTATGTTGCGAATAATAATAAAAAAGTGTGAAAAATTAGGAGAGTTGCGCAGTTTATTCAACTTTTGGACCATTTTTATTGGACCAGTTAACAAGCGGCATATTTAAATTTCAAAGTTGTAGAGGACTCAATTCTCAACAAATTTCGTATAAATGTTTTTCATAAGACGATTTCATACAGAGTTTCGGCAGAAGCTCATTTCCACACTTAACTCTATCAAAGGATCAAATCTGTTGATTATCATTAAGAAAAGAATTCGGAGAATTATGGTAAATGGCTGGAACAAAACTTAATTCCAAATTTGATTGTAATAAATTGTGTGCTCCCTAGAAAATTATACTCTACTCTCTTTGGATTCACAATAAATACCACCCTCTTGCCCTATATAGCCAAGAAAAATAAAATTGTATTACTTCTTTCGAGCATGCACCATCATGCAATGTCAATGAAATGTCATGCATTGTCAATGAAATGTCATGCAATGTCAATTAAACATCTGATAACAAAAAGACCGAAATAATTTATTACTACAACTCAACGAAAGGTGGGGTTGATACTGTTGATGAACCTTGTGGTACTTAATCAGTTTCCCGAAAATCCTTGAGATGGCCTCTGATCATATTTTTTCGTTTTGAATTGAGGAGAAATTTTTTAAAGGAAATTGATATCGATCTGGTGAAAGAGCAACTGAGCTCTCGGGCAACAATTGAAAATTTGCGCCCTGAACTGAAAACAAGAATAAACCTGTACACTAATACTAACATTGAATTTCCAGCTAAATAGTAAACGATTACAACGTAGTAGATGCGAGGATTTTGGGATTAAAAAGGATCGTAAAACAACAACATCCTGGACTTATGCAACAAATTTAATGGTAAGCAACATATTGTACCTTTTTGTGCCAAATGTTCCCACAAATGCAAAAAATGAAATATCAAACAAGAGATGATAGAGATGAAGGGGACGAAAAACTGGATACCTGTTGACATTAATTTATTACTTGAATAAAGCTAAATCGCTATTTGTATTACTTTGTTATATTAAAAAAACGTATTTAATAATAAAAAAAATCTTCAGAAAACTTATTCAGCGTAAATGTCGAACAGTTCAAAATTACACAGTGCTTGTCCATGTGCCATAAAATAGGGTTCTGACGGGTTAAAACACCACGAGGTAAATTAATATAAACAGGTAAAGCACTTGTTTTGTTTATTACATTAGACTGGTACCAATTTGCTACCCAAAAAGGGCGAGGAGAAAGTAAATCAGAGTCGTGCATTAACGGGGCAGCAAAAAAGGATCTAAGGGCGTTGCTATAGCATGACACCTCGATATAAAAAAATAGTGTTCCTACTTCAATAAAACAATGAAAGTCAGTACTTTGCTGACACTAGCAAATATAATATATATTAGAATTATATTATATTACAAAAGTAGCATATATTTAATGTGCTGATAATGATCAACATAAATAAAACATACCTGTACACATATACCTATCTATAAATTAAAAAATACTTACCTAACAGTGGGGGTTAAGTTACCCGTGGCCAACGGTGACTGTTTGATGTAAATAATACCCATGGCGTAGCTACATCAAAGGTAATACGTAGGACCTATATTAGTTCATAAAATTCTGTACACAAAAGGTCACCTCAATTGCTAACAATCATCTATAAAATGCAGCTATATATATATATAGTACCTCGTACAAAAGGTACAGTGGCAAAGGAAAACAGTAATATCTAAAGCTTATCTGATTAAGTAGCAGCGTAGTCCATAGAGGTAATAAAGTCTCGCAATCAAGGATGACGATTGGCCGAAAAATGAAGAAGTGTGTCTGTGACTTCAGGCCTCAAGGGTACTCGTCTAGAGCCGTCCCCAGTAAAAACTCTGCTTAGAAATTCGGTTATAATATCTATACAGTAAATATGCCAAAGGTAGCATATTTTCAAGGTGATATGGATAACGCTTAATAATAAACTTAGTTCGTGCTTTAATGAGCAAATTAAATTAAATTACATTTACCTTGTTACTAATAGTTTTTCTCTAATATGTCCTGTAGAATACAGGGATCGACTAACGGGTTAGAGAAAGAGAAAACTGATCTAGCGTCTCAATATCAGGGCACAAATCTGTGCTCCGGGGGCCGCATAAAAGATTCAGTTGTGTATTTGTGTAGGAAATAATTCACAAAGAAAAGATAGAATAATAAACACGTGCCATGTTTCTTACCTAACATCAAACTGTCGAAAATCCAAACAGTGGTTTCTCTATCAACATCACATCAAAACATTAATCATAACCAAAAACAATGTGTTGGAGACAATTGAATCGCTACAATACAATTCCCTTAATACACGATGATCTCCGATTATCATATAATATTGCAGCGGAGCAAGACACAGCAGGTGACACGGCAAAATTCAAAGAAAGATGACGTCCAGGAAATGACATTCATACCAATTTCATGGCCATAAAACTTTGAAGTGACTTTAACTGATTTGAAAGAAATCATACGCGGCCCATTTATGTTTGCATTTATTTTACTTACTATTACTTAATTAATTAGTTCATTTATAAAAAGATGTTAACAATAAATAACGAAATGCTTATACAATGATTAAGGAACTATAAATACATCGTAGTGGGATAAATTACAGAGATTAATTATTTAAAAATAGGATGTAGTTCGGCCCGCTACTGACATCTAGTTTGTTTAGTGACTTTCGGTCAGTAAGGTTTCGAGTTTCGACTAGAGAGTAGGCTCGACAAACCGCAGGCAAGGATTGCATAGAGGAATAGGATTGCCGGATGAGCGAATATCTTCGTCGAACGTAGTGGGGGGCTGGCATCAAGCAATCTGATTGGCTGGTCTTCGCGAACCTCGTCAACTCTTCGGCTGTCGAGCGCCCGGGCGTTTGTCTTATAAGCAACGGTCATCGGCGTTCGGAAGGTGTTGGAGAATTCTACAAGCAGAATTCGTGCAAACGCCAAGCGTCGTTCACGTCGTTCGCTCGGCCGCTAAGCGTCTGGAACGACTAGCTGTACATATTTGCTGTAAAAATATCTTAATTCTAATTAATGGCGTTTCCGAAAAGTAGCTCGGATAAATCCACTAAAACAAATATAGGCTCCGAGGGACCCTATATTTGTATAAGCATTTGAGATTGAATTTTGTGATATTTTGGACTTTGTGAATGGTTTGATGGGACGTCGAGAGTATACAGTTAATTAAATGCTACTCGATTACTAACTACAATTTGATTGATCAATGCTGTTCGCAACAATTTCTGCGAACGTAGCTGAAACCAATGTTTGAAACTTTCTACTTAATGATATATCTGTAATACATACACAAATAATAGTAAATTGATAGTATGCCGATATTTAACTGAAGTGGAGTTGCTTCAAATGAATAAATCGGAAAAAAAATGCAACTCATATTATATGTATTTCCATTTCCTGCTAATAATAAAAAATGTCAACGCGAGAACAGCAACAATTTTTTATATTAACGTTTTTAATTGATTTCAGAACCTGACTTGGACGTCGAGGGCGGTGGAGGCGAGCTAAATGAGCTTGGTGCCTCGTTTCCACCCTTAGAGAGTCCCCCAGTACACTTTGCGACTGAAAACAACACAGTCGTGACGTCTCAAACGGGGTCAACAGCTCTGGTACCATGTGTCATCAATAACATAGGAGACGGAATGGTAAGTGAACAGATGCTTGCAATCTAATTCATAGTTTATTTAATTAGCAGAATTTTGAAATATGCAATAGTACTATTAAAAGTAGTAGCAAACAGTGCCAACATCTGTGATACCAGTATCATTTAATATTATACATTAATTTGATATGTTCTACGAAATATATTTTATGTTTATTGAACAAGTGACATCTAGTGTCAGGAAATCTGCAAACTCAGTAGCATTTTTATATATTACGAAGTATAATAATAACGTAAAAATCGTCGGCAAAATCATTTAATTAACAACAATATGAATTATTTTTATCAGATATATTTAATTACAATTATTTATATGTATCTATTGGCAAACATCAGAAAGTATTAGGTAGTAAAGTTATGGTGGAAAAAATGGTGGGCTGGGCAGGATTCGAATGCATAATCCACATTAAAAAGGGCCGGTGAAATTGGGGTCACAGCTTATATTTTTTTATAAAGAAAATGAAGTTGCTCTTGGCAGGCCAAATATTTAGAAAGTGTGCCTGCAATTGATTTTTTTGAACTTTTCAATTTAACTTACATGCGAGAGAAGATCTGTCATTATTTATAGAAAAACTTAATGTGAACGCCCGAACTGGGCTAATTGTGAAGTCTTAGATGTTTTGTCTAGGTTTTTACCGATGCAACGATTATGGCGAGAAAATATGATAAGCCGTATTAATACATTATGGCCTGTCTTACGGATATCTTAGCACGTTTAAGTTCTGCGCTTGTTAAGTTATTGTTAAAACTGAATTAAAAATTTTCTTAGTTGGTTATAAATCTACATTGTGAAGTTATTGACTATTTAGCGAATATACGTATGGTTTTCTTAGTTCGAGTGGGTTATTTTCATCTAAAGGTCTCCCAGATGATATCAGAAGTGGGACAGACTCTGTGCCATATTAGTGGATAACCTTAATTGTTTAAATTCTGTTGTGAGCCAATAGTGACATGATCTTAAAATTATCCTAGCGACTTTGTCTGTGTGTTCAACGGAAACAAGAGCAGAGCAAAGCAAAATAATTCGAGTCTGAAGACAGATAAGCAAACTTAACAAACATAACATAACAACTCAACAAAATCTTTGTAAATAAACACTCTGAAATAAAATTGCTTGCCAAACATAGTTATAAATCTATATTATGAAGTTATTTACTATTTAGCGAATATACGTATATATTTCTTAGTTCGAGTGGGTTATTTTCATCTAATGGTCTCCCAGATGATATCAGAAGTGGGACAGACTCTGTGCCATATAGTGGATAACCTTAATTGTTTAAATTCTGTTGTGAGCCAATAGTGACATGATCTTAAAATTATCCTAGCGACTTTGTCTGTGTGTTCAACGGAAACAAGAGCAGAGCAAAGCAAAATAATTCGAGTCTGAAGACAGATAAGCAAACTTAACAAACATAACATAACAACTTAACAAAATCTTTGTAAATAAACACTCTGAAATAAAATTGCTTGCCAAACATAGTTATAAATCTATATTATGAAGTTGTTTACTATTTAGCGAATATACGTATATATTTCTTAGTTTGAGTGGGTTATTTTCATCTAATGGTCTCCCAGATGATATCAGAAGTGGGACAGACTCTGTGCCATATTAGTGGATAACCTTAATTGTTTAAATTCTTTTGTGAGCCAATAGTGACATAATTTTCAAATTGTCCTAGTGACTTTGTCTGTGAGTGCAACGGAAACAAGAGCCAAAGCAAAATAATTCGAGTCTGAAGACAGATAAGCAAACTTAACAAACATAACATAACAACTTAACAAAAGGTTTGTAAATAAACACATGCAATGTTGATGTTTCAATGTAAAACTTTGAATGTAACCTCGAATGAAACAATTACCATAACTTATTCCAAAGGTGATCACCGCCATGCTAATTTGGACCTATGATAAAATGTAAACTGTTCAACATGTTAGGTCATACTCAAGATGAATGCTTAAGTATTTCCCAGTCAAAAAAACTAAAAAAGCTCACATTAACCTATTTAATGTGGTTTAGTAGATACGAGTGCAGAACGTAGTTTGCTCTGAAATAAAATTGCCTGCCAAACGATCAAATTGTCATTCTGAAGCAGTCCTATTACGCAAAAGAAAATCCTAAGCGGATTTATTGCTATTTATTGCTATTTCAGGCAGATACTTAATTGAGCACAAAGCGTTAGAAATTCATAAAAGGCACCATTGTACAGAAGTTTATTTAAACGATACAATTGCTCTTTCGAAACTAATTAACAACGTTGATAAATTTTAACCACCGTTCAGTGTAGGAATCCTGGAAAATCTGATTAGTTAGATCTTAGGGATAAATTAATGAATATTTATTTGGCGCCAGTAAGGCGTTGAACCAACTATACTGCTAGGTGATCGAGTAGCAGAGCAATTATTAACAGAATTCAGTAGTTTTACCAAAATATACCGATCATTTTGTAGTGCATCCATTCAGCATGAGTGAGTGCTAGTAAGCTAGAAATTATTTTACGTGGTCCGAGTAAATTTGTTCAAAGTGAAATAGATTGCCAGCGAACTTGAGCTATATTGTAAGCTATAAAATTGCAAAACTACTTATATTTAATATTAGCTGCTCGTTTTCGAATATTTCTATCAATATTATTTTAGCAAAAAAAAAAAAGGAAAATATCATAAATCTGTGTACAGATTAGCTAGAGTTTAATTATTAGTGACAATACCTATTAAGTAGGTATCATTTGCTACTTGTCGGTGACCCAAATTAGTTGACTATGTAATACATTTTCCTACCTTAATGAGGCGCTTCCTCAAATACTTTATTCGAATCCACACTTACGATATACTTTACCGCGAGGGTAAACTCCAGCTGAATTTAGCTGATATATTTTGTAAAACGGGACTTTGTCAACACTCGACATAACTTATAGAGCACCGCACTGAGATTATGATTAGGTAAGTCATCGCAACTTTTCTTACGGATGAATTAGACTCAGGTGTCGAAAGATATTATATTCAATAGAATTATGCTTCCCATGTGGGTTGACAATTAACCAGTTGACAGTTAAAATTAATTAGCGGAAAAGTTCAAAAGCCAAGTATGCTGAATATCAATCACCGATGGTTCTAAAATTATTGAGTATATTTCTTGGCATAAAGTATATTCGTTTTCAACTTAAAAGCCCATATATCTTGCCGTATTAATATTTGTGTTTACTTTATACAACTTAAATTATCAGAACATGAACTGTGGATCGCCTTAGTTACTTTTGTAATCTACGTTTCCATTAACAACGAAATACGACATTGCCCTAGACCCACGTTTGACAACTAAGTCAGCATAAATGGGAAGCGATTGTGTTGCTTAAAAACTTGTTTTAATCACCCACGATATTGTGTAACTAAAACAAATTTTCTGAAACATTCTTTCGACTGAAACATGTACCTCCATTTGGAAAGTTGCAAAAGTAATCATGATACCCAAATTGCCCAAATGATGCCAATTAATGATGTAAAATTATATAGACCTATCTCTTTCCTTCCAATCATTTAAAGTAAAAAGTTCCTCCTCAACAGAATACAACCTCTAATAGAGAATAACAACCTGATCCCAGACTATCAATTTGGATTCAGATAAAAGCATTATACTATAGAGCAGGTGAATCTAATAACGGATGTCATTAAATAATCTCTAGAAGTTTGTTCAGTTGCCTTAGACGTTGCCTTTGATAACATTTGGCACAACGGACTGGTATTTAAGTTAAATAAAATTCTTCTAAATCAATAAGTGCAAATTCTGACTTCCTATATAATATATGAGGAGAGTTCTTCCAAAGTGGGGCTTATCCACTTTTTAAATTTTTTTAGTTTATATGGGTAATCTATTAATTATATTGCCCCGGATATGACCACACATATTTTATCGTTCCAAATGGGTTGCTATCCCATTAAAAACACATCTGAAAATTGTGAGCTATTTCAATGTCCGCCTTATCTACCGGTAGTATTGTTCTAAATTGAGCATCCATTCCCCCTTACGAGGCGGTCTCGGCCTACATAGATATTAGGGGTAAAGAGCGATGGTACCGCTCGGCCCCCTCTTATCGAGGTCACATCTATAGCCAAGGATATTGGCGGAGCATCCATTCGATCAATGGTAAGCTCATTTTGGTCAGGTGATCACAACACGCCGAGATATCACAGTTTAGTCAGTTGAACGATAACTTTTGTATAGGTATGTTGTTTTAATTCTTGTTTGTTCCGTGTAATAATAATTACAAATAATGGAAGAGTTAATAATGTAGGGCACGATAGAAAGAAAATCTCAGATCCAAGTCAGTGGAAAAAAATATAACAAAGAAGCAAAGGTAGGTACTTTATTTTAGTATGTAGGTCCTTAATGTTTTCCTAAAAATTATGTGATTTATTAAATTTATACCCAAACGTTTACTTTTCAGATATACCTCAAAAGGGCCACCTACATATACAACATGTGGACATGTAGGAAAAACTTACATGTCCACATCACTGGAAATCACTCAATATGGCAGATATACGAGAATTTCATTTATCATTTTATTCTTCACCAAACAAAAAAAAACCAAACGTGACAGAGTGAAAAATTGAAAAATATGCAGAAAAATGAAAACATGTAAAAACTTTTATTGAAAAATTCAAATATATGGAAAGCCATTATTGCAGGGGAAAAAGTTCTAGGCAATACCTACCGTGCGAACTGAACATTAGGCAAAATTTTTAAAATGTACAACGATAGTGTTGCTGAAAACTTTCAAGAGAAACGTAATTTCTTAAAAAAAATTTTTACCCAGGATTATAATACTGGATTTGGTGCACCAAATACCGATGCGTGCTCTCGTTGCATTGAACTATCAGAAATCATATAAAATGAAAACAACGTTAATGTAAAGAGCCAGGTTATAATATAAAAAAAGGTACATAAGATAGGAAGTAAAACTTTTTATTACATTTGAAGAGAAGAGAATGATAACTTTTTTATATGATTGTCAAAAAAAATTGATTAACCCGAAAGTAAGCCATCAAATTGCCTACTACAGTAGACAGCTGTATTTATATAACTTTTTGGTTGTTAAAGGAGGATCACATAGCTCGTTAACCAAAAATAATGTTTTTTCATTTACTCGTGTTCCATACGAGTACCACAAGTGTTCTAATGAAATTGCATGTGCAGTGTTTCATCTGCTTTCTTCTACAGATATGGAAGATGTTACAAAAATTAGACTGTGTGCAGATAGCTACGGTGGTCAAAACCGAAACTCTGTGATGATGGTATACTTTTTAACAAAAAATGCACCTCTGTCGTCTGTGAAAGAATTAGAAATAATTTTTCCTGTAAGAGGACATTTTTTTGCCACCAGATCAAGTGTTTGGTAGAATAGAAAAAAATTAAACAAGATGCCTGTCATAACTAATCCATATACTTTATATATTTTAAAGAAAACACTACATAAAGACACTACATAACACTATTTAAAGAAAATGCTACAGTTACCAGACTTGAAGATCATCAAGTAAGGGACTGGAAAAAAATGAGTTAAAAAGTGTTTTAAAGCACTACAGTTTTGGCATTATAAAATTTCCAAGTGTAAGCATGCAATATTGGAAAAATAAAATTGTAAATGTGACACTAAGAGGTAAAGAATTTTACAGACATTATATTGGCGAGTCTCATTTTCTCTTGAAACGGGGGAAAATGTTGCTTTAAAATGAAATGTTGCTAAAATTAAAATGGTGCTTTATGAACTACGTAAAGATCAATTAATACTCTTAAAACTGCAAATAAAGTCAAGAATTTATTAACACATTTTGGACCACAATGGAAGGATAATGCTGACTTTGATTTTTTCAAGAAATTTATGGAAAATTATGAATATATTGCTGATAATAATATTTCTATTGAAAGCGACCTAATTGAAGATGGAGATTTTTGTGAAGAGTCTGTGGAATCGAGCGATCTTCGAATTTAACAATTTGTAAGTTCTCCGTAAATAAATAGGCATAATAAACGTTTTATAAACCGAATCCCATTTAATTATTTAACTACATACGTTAATATTTTTCCAAAAGCTACCTTATCCAGTATATTATTCCAAAATAATTCTAATCCAAATCTATATTCAATATTAATAATATCTGCCACCATGATTTTATGCAACCCACATTTTACCAAACTGCTGTTATTGCCTAATAACAGAATTCTCACGATACAAGAGTATCGGTACAGTTAATGCAGACAGTTTTTCACGATTTCCCTAAAATTCCTGTAAGTGGATAAGCCCCACCCTCCTCATATATTCAGAGTCATGCAGAAAGAGGAATATTCAGACATAAAAGAAATCAAAGTAGGTGTGCCTCAAGGCAGTTCTTGGGTCCTGTCATCTACCTTCTATACACCAGTGACATACCACAACTGGATGACGTTAAAATCGCAACATTCGCTGACGATACCGCACTTCTTGTGGTAGGTCAGGAGCATGGTGCAGCCACCAATAAATTGCAAATAGCTAGCAACATATTGTTAGGCTAAACCAGACGATGGAAGTTAATACTAAATGAGGTTATATCAGTTTATGTGGATTTTACCAATAAAATATCTGCCGAAGTTGATCTCTAAAAATCAACGGAATTATAATACCATATTATAACCATATAGTACCATATCATAAAAAATCCAAGTACTGTACAATTGAGCACTCTTGCGTGCGTGGGGATTTGTACCTATGTCACTTCGTGACGTTAAAATTGATACGAAGTCCTCGGGATGTTGACGTTGTGTAGCTCGTGGGATTGTGTTTACCAGAGGCTATTATTTATGTAGAAGGGCACCATTCGCCTTGGATCACACAATGAGGGTATCTGCTTTTCTGTCTGTCGGGCTCCGGGCGGTATGGGGTAGCAGGCCGTGCCGTGAGGTGTTTGTGTACAAAGGTAATCGCTAATATGCGATATTTACCAGGGGTACGTGACCTGCAAGGGTTCGATGGATGCTTTTTGACGCGTGTTATTCGCCTAAGCTTGTAGGGAACTGGGGTGTTCAAACTTTTCTTGACAGGGGGCTTCTTACGGAGATCACGGAT